>RDPX01000332.1:845845-854880 GCA_003991215.1 Morbakka virulenta
TAGAAAAAGATCAACTGAAGACAGAACAGGAGGAAGGACGTGCATTTTTTGGATATGGTGAGGACTTTGAAAATTTTATCATTGTCAGGAGCTTTGAATGATCCCTTAAGGAATGGGTGGGGTGTGGGTGGGGGGGGAATCACATTTTCTGTGTGTAATTAAATGCCACAGTGTTTTTTTTGCAGAACGATGACAATTTTTATTTAAAAGAATTTCGTCAACTGCTGGAATTATATTTGTTGATATTAGTTTGTTTATGTTCGTCAAGGTGGTCGCATGAGGACGTAATCAATCTCCAGTGGACGGTTTAGTGCTAAAGGCTCGTAGGATTGTAGAGTTACTTCTAGGCACATGGATTTAATTTAAGAATGTATGAAATAGTATGAAAAGATGGCTATAATATTATGACGATCAGATGCTATGGAGGCAGATTCCATCAAATATCCCAATACATAATGAAAAATGTTTCTTTTCAATCTGCATTAAATTGAAAACAATGGAAATGAGTTGTTTTTGTTGAACCTTGGTACTTATTTACTTGTTTTTGTTATATTTTGGTTGTATTTTCTTGTTTTTGATAGTGCTCCAACCTNCGTAATCAATCTCCAGTGGACGGTTTAGTGCTAAAAGCTCGTAGGATTGTAGAGTTACTTCTAGGCACATGGATTTAATTTAAGAATGTATGAAATAGTATGAAAAGATGGCTATAATATTATGACGATCAGATGCTATGGAGGCAGATTCCATCAAATATCCCAATACATAATGAAAAATGTTTCTTTTCAATCTGCATTAAATTGAAAACAATGGAAATGAGTTGTTTTTGTTGAACCTTGGTACTTATTTACTTGTTTTTGTTATATTTTGGTTGTATTTTCTTGTTTTTGATAGTGCTCCAACCTATTGTTTCCAATTCTCCTTCTTTCTGATGTTATGTTTTTGTAAACAGTTTATAAATCCTTGGACGTATGTTTGCGAATAGTCAAGAATTGTGATATTAATTATTAAGTTAGGAATGCAATCTTGTAGAAACCAATGCCTCGGGGTTCCTCAGGGTAGATTGGATGCTGTAAGCGTCTACGACTTTGATTTGTTTTCGTCTTAGATCCCTAACTACATTGCCTTAAGTTATGTGTATTTGACCTTTACTTCTATTTTCCTTTCAGAGGAGTCACCATTATTATTTCGACCAACGTATCGGTATGTGCGAGGTGAAACTCACTTGTACAGTGTGAGCAAAGTAAAAAGAACGGGGGTAAGGATAGTTGGCATTTCTTTTAGAAAACTATTACAATAGATGCAATACTTCACACAGAAGACTTTGAATTAAGGTTACATTTTTGAAACGGTTGTTCATGTTAAGATGCCATACATATATGTTAGGAATGGAGTTTTTGTGTGTTCATTCATGACCATTGGCATCAAAGCTGCATTTGGTTTTGGAGTTTCTTTTTCTAGCAACTGGTATTACCTTTTGCTACATCTAACTTCAGCTCAGCCATGAGCAAGGTGTAGTTGGTATCTGTTTTGGTTTGCTCTGTTTATTGACGTATTTTTTCTTAGATATTATCTTTATACGCATGTGTTGTAGCGCACATAAAGCAAACATTCTAATTAAACCTTAGTAACTTAAAATAAAGCAGGATAGCAGTGAATGTGTAGTGGAAGCATGTCAACGTCACTACTTTTACTATTTTTAACCATGAATGTATCTGTAGAAAAGGCCAGAAAAAACAGAAAGGAATCTTGAGTTCAAGCAGAAATGAAAATTGCAACAGCAAATACGGTTGGTAGATCGCGTAGGCAAAAACAAATCACTCTCGCAAATTAAAAAAGCAAATATTGCCGACGTTAATGCAGCTTAAGTGTTTACCCCAATCATGTGTAGCACTCGACGGTTATTAGTGTAGCTTCAATCAGTTCTTTTGAGTAAAATCTTTTAAGTACTAATCCATATTTTGTTTGTTCGATCTATATTAAGGGCTGTCGCTTAAGTGAAAAGCAATCATTTACTGTAGGTGCAGGTCTGTGTAATATATATATATATATATATATATATTGTATTTTTAATCAGTCCGTATATTTCGCTTAGACAACCGCCCACACGGGCTTTCTTCCTTTGTTTTTTTTCTTCGCCAACCGAATCTTTTCTGCTATTAGCCATTCTTTTAGTAATTTCTGGATCAGCTTTTAATGCTTCCTGCAATTTAGATCATCTGAATTGAAGCCCAGGTCAAGAGGAGATTTTTAAGGCTTTGAAATTTACGTCAAATAATCATCGTCTTTTTTTTGAGCTTCATTAAGTTCGTAGAACGTATCCCTTGTGAACCGTCGTATGACCCTATAGGCCAGTTGATGACTTGTACACTTTGGTACGGAGTGTACATTCGTTGACTTATGATTTTGGTGGTAAAACATATGAATATATTTGCCGTGTTTTAATTCGAAATGTGCGCACGTGTCATCAACGTACCTCAGACAATGGAATACGCGCACCGGTTTTACTAAACTTCATTTCATTTAGCAGGTTTACTTCAACGTCTCTTCGCCATCACTCTTCTGTTAGCATGGTAAATGCGCATTGCCTCCACTATACTTATATCAGAGCTTGCTGTTGGGATGCCACTGTAGTTACTTTTAATGTTACTTTTTATTCCCAAAGCTTTCAAATTACTCATACGTCAATGCCTTAAGTTCTTTTCAGGTTTCTGCGGTAGACACGTGACATATACAAATACTTCGTCAAATACTTGTTTAGGAGTCCTGTCGTTTTGGATGCATACCACATGCCCAGCATAACTGATTGTTGATTATCGTAATCTCAGTACTTAAAAAAGCCAGCTCGTTAGAGTAGCATTGTGTCTGTTTTTTCTTGATTGCCAATTGATATTAAATGTACGTCTTAGCAATTTCTGAGGAACGTATCTATGCACATTACGTGATGACAGTATGTAGTCCATGCCACTGATCCATAACGTAATGCAGTCAAGACATGTGGTTGGTAGACAGCTACTTTGGGTATGTTGGTAATACCCCTTTCCAATCTCAAACTAAATATAAAGCGACTACCCTTGCTATGGTACTCTCAAGATATACGTATCCACAACATCCTGCTTTCATTTACCTTCCTGTTAAGCTTGGTATGAGGTTTTCTGTAAAATAATTGTAAGGCCAAAAGCAATACATCCCAGCGAGAAAGTTGCGAAACCTGCATCTTCACTATAGAAAATTTATCTTTCCGGTGCTTGGAAAGTTACAATATAGTGGTAATTTTCTTAAGTTGTACTTTAGCATATGTTAATGCATGTGATTGAGTCGTAAGAAGCACATGTAAGAACATCACTACATTATGTATTTGTGCATAATGTAGGTAGATAGGGGGACTGAAGTAATGTCAAGAAGCGTGATAGCTATCTAACTATGATGGTTATCTGCGAAGTAGATAATTACTAAATATGTAAGGCTTGGATTTTGTAAATTGTGCATATATGTTTTGTTTTAACCTTTTTAAATATACTTTATTCAAACATACAACAAATGGAATAGTTGTCTGTTTTTTTTATGATCTTTCTATGGCTTAGTATGGCACATTGTCATTAAATTTATTGTATTATGGTTTTCATCGTTTCTTTTTCAACAGACGAGAACAAACGTTCCTTCTTGGTGTGATCGTGTATTATGGAAGTCATACCCAGGCATCTACATAGAAAATACAGCTTATGGTAAATGTTTTTTACTGATTGTACAGGCAACAAACTCTGATGTTTTATTAGCAAAACACAAATGGATGTCATTAAATGTTTAAGTTTCACAGAACTGTTTCTTGTTATATCAATATTTTTGCTGAAATAATTTTTGACGAAGTTTTCAATTTTCGTCTGTTCTGTGAACAATTATTTTCAGTTTATCAAAGGTTTAAATATGTTTTTGTATTAGAATAAGCTCTATATTATATTTGTTTATAAAACTATATGTATATAATAACACAACTTACATCGCAGTTGTGTTTGTTTGTACAAAGATTTACCTAACAGTAAATATAATATTATATTTGGCTGATATTATTTTATTAGGTAATTTTGTGATGTGTTAGCCTTACTTATCAACTGTTTGCAGACGGACCCATGGTTTAGTGCAGTCCTCCTATGAGTTGAAGTGTCTAGAAAACGAGGTTAAAAACACCTTCACCTATTGTAATGACGATTGCACTGATCCACTGATGCACTGATAAACTGATCCACTGATGCACTGATACTCTAATGCACTGATACACTGATAAACTGATGCACTGATCCACTGATCCACTGATACACTAATGCACTGATTAACTGATGCACTGATACACTGGTGCACTGATACACTGATGCACTGATACACTGATGCACTAATGCACTAATGCGTCTTTTCTTTGATGCTCGCTTAAATGTATGTCTCTATGTCTCGTTATGTATATTTTCCTGCTTTTTGGTGAAGGCTAAGAATCGACCTTGCTGTCATGGAAGGCTGCTTCCATTGAGTCCAGGACTGTTTAGGTGAAGAATTCACTGTTGATTACAATGGTATTTTTCCACCCAACGTTAACCCATTAAACCGTTTAAGATGCACCACAAACCAAACCTGTAGGCTTGATCAATGTAAGCAGATGAGCTTCAACTGTATCATGCGTGATTATATTTCACAATAAAATAGAACTAACTTCATTTTTGCATGAGCAACCTTTGGGGTATATCTTGGATATCCCACTGAAGCAACAGCTTTAGTTTTAGAGGTATTGTTATGCTTATTGCTCTGTTAAGACTTCGTGGTTTTGTTTTCTCAGGTTTAAAACTTTGAGTTGGTTCATTTTTTTGCCATATTCTACAGACTTCACTGATAAAAACCAGTTCATAATTTTGATTTATTTTCAGTTAAATTTTTTAATTAAGTATTTTGAAATAGTGTCTTTCATTGTTGCATCTCTTTTTACGCTTAACAATTTATTGATGTATCAATCACTTAAGAATTTTAATTTTTATCCGTAATGCTTATTTGGATCCTTTTTTGCCACAGCTGTAATTAAAATCACAATTATTGTGTATTTAGGGTGCACGGAAAACATCTTGACAAGTGATCACTTTCCTGTATTCGCTACCTTTGATACTGGTATATTGTTACAAGCACCTTTAACTTCGGGTAAGTACTTCTCTAGATTTTGCTTGCGTAGGAAAATTCGGTGTGATCAACTCACTGAAATTTCACGGTATCTACCAATAGTTATGTGTACAATACAGGCGCTAGTCATTGGAGAAATAGCTTTCAAAATAGAGTAGATCTGAATACTGTTGTCCAGTTGGTATTAAATCGAAGGCATGAAGCTCATGGTCACATACCCAAACTTTATTTATGAGACCAAATAGTGACTTTGGTCAAAGTATTTTGAATGTGAGAGGATTGTGTATGTATACACATTCCCGTACATTTGCTAGTGCTAGAGAAAGGCACTGTTTGATGCTGTATACTACAGAACTACAGAACGTTAAAACAACATAGCTAGAGGGTTTTGTTTGTTGGTACTTTCAGTTCCATGCAACTTACAATTTTCAGGCAACTGTGATTTGCGTGATGAATTAAACGTAGCAAATGCATGTTTATGTATTTACTGTGAGCTATTTTTGTACTTAATTTTTCATGATGACGATATATGGATATCAAAACATGAGCACTTAACTTGTCTGTGCTTTTTGTATTAGCAAACACCATACGCTGATGATGCATGCCTGTTGAGGCTATGGTACAACTTGCTTAAAATATAATGACCTCTTTAATCAGATTTGACCATGTTATAACCCACCGATTTATGTAGTTGATAAACACTGTTGCTTATCCAAAATATTGATAATTGTGAGCTGCGGAATTCATCATAACTGAACCCAGTTTAATGCATGTTTATATCAGACAGTCTTGATGCTGAAGATTCTTTGAATATACTTACCGGTGCAGTATACTTGCGAATGTATATTCGATAAAGTCTCATTCAAAGGTATTAAATATACACAACCAAGACTGTTTACTTGATTCTAGCACCATCTATTTACTAAGGACAGAGAGATGCAAGTATTAACTCCGTCTTTACCTATCCATTCTTCAAGTTACCTTTCTTACCGAATCGTAACCCTTGAAACCCAAACTGGATTCCAGCTGTACTGACAGGAACTCCATACCAGACATGTTCATTTTCAACGAGCCCTACACTCATCCAAAACTCTTAAACGTTGGGGCTAAACACTTAGTATTTTGCAGGTCATATAGGCTCCAGATAAAAGAATATACCTAACAGCGATATTTGACTACAAACCATATAGCTGGAAGAGGTTTTAGTCACTGAGACAGCAGTGGATTCCAACAAGTTTAAAACGTTGATTGTTATCAGAAAAATTTAACTTTTTCTTATAGATTGTGTTTTGATTACACAATGTTGTTGTCTTTCCCCGTCTTTTGCAGATGAAGATAATCAACCGTTTTCTGGAGAGGATTTAACCATTTCCTTTGCTTTCATACAAGCTAAGGTAAAGTAAGATTGATAAACGAAGACCATTTTTTGTTAACTGTCACTTTCTTGGTGCATAAATCTTCAGCTCATTTTTTTTTNACCCTTGAAACCCAAACTGGATTCCAGCTGTACTGACAGGAACTCCATACCAGACATGTTCATTTTCAACGAGCCCTACACTCATCCAAAACTCTTAAACGTTGGGGCTAAACACTTAGTATTTTGAACTCAAAGTTAACATTAAAAGCACTAAGTTTTTGCAGGTCATATAGGCTCCAGATAAAAGAATATACCTAACAGCGATATTTGACTACAAACCATATAGCTGGAAGAGGTTTTAGTCACTGAGACAGCAGTGGATTCCAACAAGTTTAAAACGTTGATTGTTATCAGAAAAATTTAACTTTTTCTTATAGATTGTGTTTTGATTACACAATGTTGTTGTCTTTCCCCGTCTTTTGCAGATGAAGATAATCAACCGTTTTCTGGAGAGGATTTAACCATTTCCTTTGCTTTCATACAAGCTAAGGTAAAGTAAGATTGATAAACGAAGACCATTTTTTGTTAACTGTCACTTTCTTGGTGCATAAATCTTCAGCTCATTTTTTTTTTGCGTTCCTTTTGCTCTGAACATCCATTTTGAAAAAGACTTCGACCTTTCCTTCTGACATTGTGTCATCTCTAACTCATAAATATAAACCAAAAATATTACCTAATTGGTAATTGATATACTCCTCAGATCTAATGATATTTGATTATGCTTAATTATTTTTTTAACACAGGCGGTGGTTCCATTATGAACAGAACAGTTTTGAACTAAAGTACTGTTGGTTGTATGTAGATAGCATTGATACGACCACCCTACAAACAAAGTACACGGCTAAACAGATGTTGCATATCGCTGGTTTCTGTTTTCAGTGATTGTATCTAATACATACCAGACATCACTTTTCCATTTTGTAAACTCGGATGCAATTCTTAATCAAGACATAGGCTTGCCCCAAGGTAATACCAAATACCAGAAGAACTTGCTTTAAACTGGGCAATTTATCGATGCAATAAACTTTGTTTGCCTTTTTTACAAATTATACTTCAGAAACGAGCAAGTGGTAGTAATTAAATGCAGAATTGGTCTTTATTGAGGATCATTTAGTATATATGAACCTGTCATCAAGTTAATGTTATCTTTCTGTAGTTTAATAAGAACATCGCAGTGTTGCATTTATGCACCAATTTGCAGTCCTGATTGAAATATTCTAACGTCATGTAATGCTTTCATTACGTCATTGGTTGATTGAGGGGTTCAAAATCTCGTCACCAGAAATGTCAGTAACCCCTTCCATATCTTCCATCTTTGATAAAATACAAAGACAATTCTTAAAACTTCTACGTACCAAAAAATGTAAAGTAGGACAATGAAAAGGAGTGTATTACTTAAGGCATAGATGCCAATAAAGGCATAGATGCCAATAACCTCATGTTTGATTTAGGATTTTGTCAACGGTTTAGTCAGTAAATTGCCATTGCTTCAGAGGTATTTTTTTTCAAATTTTCTATATTAGCGGACTGACTACCAGCTGCCCAATTTGCTTTACGATCACCAAATTATTACCAGTACACTTTTCCATAAGATACTGAAAGACATAGGCAAAGGTTTTGAGGGGGTTCTGATCAAAGTTTGAGCAAGATGACGAGATCTCTCATTCTTATGAATAACTTCACCAAGATGTGACCAGACTTGCTGCTCGCTTATTTTGAAAACGATCGTTTTCATGTGTTTGACTCTAACTATCGTGTGAATGTTAAAATATGCTACTTCTTGACATAAAGAATTATTAAAAGTGTTATTGCATGCCAGCAATGTAATAAAAAGGTATTCTTGTAATTATATTACACAGTTCAGCATTATTATTTGCAGCTAGATGTAAAAAGGTATAAAATGCATAATAATTTAAGACCACCTTGCTGCGGCTCGATAATCAGATTTCCTCTGGAATAAATAAAATGAAAAAGAAATAGTATTTTGTCTTTCTCTTTGCTGTATCTCCGTTTACGCCTTTCCTTTCTTTTCACCGGCTCCTTGATTCGAGAGAGAATGAAGACCATGGATCCGGATGAAAATGAAATTTAGAGGTTCCTGGGAATTGAGCAGGCTGGTGGTATAAAGACAAAGAGTGTATTCATCAGAGTAAAGAAAGAGATTTTGAAGAGACTGAAAATGCTTGTAAATACTGAATTAAATGATTCAAATTTAATCAAGGCAATCAACATGAAGGTGATACCAGTGGCAGGGTATGCAATGAATATATGTAAATTCAGCACTGGTGAACTAAAAGAATTGGATCAGGTAATTAAAAGACAGCTAAGAGAAAAGAACATGTTAGGGAGACTAGCAAGTGATGAACGTCTATATTTAAAGAGAGAAAAAGGTGGAAGAGGGTTGAAATCAATGAGAGATGTGTACAAAGAAACAAGATTACGAGTTGCATGTTATTTGGCGAAGTCA
>RDPX01000333.1:0-10812 GCA_003991215.1 Morbakka virulenta
CCCTGAAAAGCCAATTCATTTTGTGACTATCTACCATTGCCTGTACTTGGTAGAGTCCCAATTCTTTCCAAGGGGGTTGGCTACTTTCTCCCAAGCCTAAAGTTACGCCCTGAAAAGCCAATTCATTTTGTGACTATCTACCATTGCCTGTACTTGGTAGAGTCCCAATTCTTTCCAAAGGGGTTGGCTACTTTCTCCCAAGCCTAAAGTTACGCCCTGAAAAGCCAATTCATTTTGTGACTATCTACCATTGCCTGTACTTGGTAGGGTCCCAATTCTTTCCAAAGGGATTGGCTACTTTTTTCGAAGCCTAACGTTACGCCCTATGGAGCTATACCATTTTGTGGTTGCACTTCCAGAACCAACGACAAGTGAAATTGTGGACTTGGTGCGTATTGATACGATGTCTTCTGACCAATATAGAAAAAGGGAAAAAGAGTTAATGGGTGCCTCTATTTGACTACTGCTGTGAACTATTTTTTAGGTCTTTCACCATAGACAAGAAAAGCCGAGGCGCTTCAATAACGACAACTCTACACGGATAAATGACAACTCTAGTTGATATAATGACCCAACTTTTATGTTAGAATAATGACAACTCTGTTTTCTATGGTGGACTAATGACAACTTCAGCTTTGGAACAATGATAACTTATCTTTGACGAATGACAACTCAAACGTTCATGCATTTTTTTCTTGTTGGAGCAATGATAACTTTGTTTTCTATGGTACACTAATGACAACTTCAGCTTTGGAGCAATGATAACTTATCTTTGACGAATGACAACTCAAACGTTCATGCATTTTTTTCTTGTTGGAGCAATGACAACTCTGTTTTCTATGGTGGACTAATGACAACTTCAGCTTTGGAGCAATGATAACTTATCTTTGACAAATGACAACTCAAACGTTCATGCATTTTTTCATGTTAGAGGAATGACAACTCTGGGTTAATGTTTATGCCTCAATGACAATTGGTGTTGGACTTTTCACAGCTCCTCTTTTAAAAATTGGACTAATGACAACTTTCGAAACAACTCAAGAGTTGTCTTTAAGACGGCACGGTAATAATTGTCATTGTTCCGACTAGAGTTGTCATAATTCCAGGCAGGGTTGTCATTAAGGCGCGCTCTCCTTTGAAGCCACTTTATCGTAGCGAATTACTTTTCTTTTCTTTTTTTTTGGATTTAACGTCATTTTTTCCAAGTAACTTGGGCTCAGACCCTGCTCTTCGCAGGGACTTGGATTTGGCAGTGAGGGATTACTTGGCTGGATGCCCTTCCTGACGCCAACCAATGGTTTTTTCTTTGGTAAAGTTTGAAAGTCGCCCTCTCGGGGAATCGAACCCAGAATTTTTGGTTACGGTGCAGTTGCACTAACCATTAAGCCACGGCTCCTCTAGCGAATTATGTTTTTATTTGAGTGTTTTTTCTTTGTACTTATTAACCTTTTTAATTTTATAAATTTGTTTCCTCTTCCAATTCTATCTCCGAAAATATGTACAAACTCAGTAGTAAGCGAGTTATAATGCTGGGGGGAAAGTAGGCTCTGGACATCCAGAGACGGCGCCGGGGTGTGAGCAACAAACTTGTTGCATAGTAAGCTCATGATTTAACCACTCGGTCACTACTACGTAAATGAGATTTTTAGACCCACAAGTAAGACTCATGCCTCCTGCTGGAGGAGTATTTTATATAAACTACATCTATAATGACACAGAACAGAGACTGGGATCATATAGAAGTACTACCTCTTAAGAATAGCCTCAGGGCACAAAAGAGCTTATTTTGGATTCATTATTTATAAACATTGAATAGCATTTCCATGTATAAATACCAATTTCATAATTTAAGTATTAAAAGAATAAGCATCCATATACATAGATTAAATATGGGATGTAAACCAGAAAAACGTGAATAAAATATTAAATGATTTTATCAGCCATGGTCATTATTGCAATATACTTTTTAATATCTTTTTTATAGCTTTCAATATTTTAATTTCATATTAAAATATTATATAATTTTCAGTGATTACTTATAAAAATGAATTTTGGGTTATGTTGATAATACCGGAAAATGCCACAAAGAGATTTAGGTATTGAGAGAGGTATTAAGAGGTATTGAAAACAGAAGCTTGTCTGTAACATGCTGTGCTGCAGAATGACAAACAACAATCTCATTTCATATTTTCGGCATTTATAGAAATTAATTAATTAATAAAGGTACATATTATACATTAACCATAGCAATAAAAACTGGAATATGTTTGGCTTTATTAAACCAATTTGAAAGAAAGAATGAATTAGGATTAAGAACGGAATTTCAATCAACGGGACTTTGCTTCACTCTTTAATAGCAGACATACTTATTTTTTGTAGTACGCAATAGGATCATTCATATGATATGAAAAGGGGGACTACAGGATAGAATAAAATTTTGTGAGTAATGAGGGTATTTTTGGTAACTTTCGAATTTTTGTGTCACGTAAATTTGCACAAGATAAGGGGCAGATTTAGTGAAAGTAATGATATTTTTGTTCAAGAATGGTAGGAATTTTAGGTAGGAAAAGGGCAAAATATCCCAGCTAGAAAAGGCCCTCGACTGCACATTAGCACGTTTAAGAATGCTAAGTATTCCGCACAGCTGTGTATCATGCTATGATTCATTTAGTTGTGGTATGCAGATGGCCATTGTATATCTAATAATTTCATGACTAGGTCTGTTGAACTAACAGGTGACCTTTTGGGAAGAGATTTAGTCTTGTATTTTATTAAGTTATTCTATGTGGTTGGGATTTCTTTACTTACAGTATTTTAGTATGTTTGAGGATAAGGTACAAATGCTTTGTACTACATTGACTTACTTTACATGGTTGGGATTCCTCAAGTATAAATTACTAATAGTTTTCACATTATATGTAAATGGCATTTATGTGTGTTAGTCCTTTAGAACTCTTTAGCTACTTCGACCCCTGTATTGAAGTCTAATTCTTTTCTATACTTGGATAATGATCTGCTGCTAACAGTATTACAAATATTTTTCTTTTAATTAACGGTTACCCCAATTATCGATGTAAAAACTACTGATTCTGTAAGGTGTTACTAAGAAAAGAAAACACTGAAAGGACAAAGCAAGAAGATATATCTAAAAAATAGCTTTCTTTCTGAATTTTATTTAAGCTTTATGGGCTTTCCCCCATTTGTATTTTCTAGGTATTCATCATTTATCTTCAAGCTTCCCTATCGCCAGCCACCCTCACTATCTCTTCAACGAGCATACACGTCCAGTCCCTGATGTCATCAATCTATTTCTAGCTGTCACTCCCACAGTTACACCAATCTGCACTTGTCTATCATCATTAATTTGGCATGTGTATCCGTACAAATTCAGCTTCCTCTTGACGATCATATGTCGTAATTTTATATTTAGCATAGCTCTTCTGATTCCTTTACTTTCGTTACTAGATCTTATCATCTGATGAGTATGTCGCTATAGCAACACTTCTCAAATGCTTCCAATCTCCTAATTGCTTCTTTTTCAGTGACCAGGTTTCCACTGCGCTTAGCAAGACACTAAAGATACAGGTATGCACAACTTGTAGGCGGAATCCAGCTTGCGGTTCTGCAGCCAGTGTAGTTCTGAACTTTCTTGTTACAACAATTGTCCGATGCGAGAAGACTTCTATGATAGATCAGGTTTGACAAAGTCTCAGTTTTCTCTACGCCAACTGGCAATGTTATATCATTCTATGGTGTACAAAATGGCATCGCTTTAATCTTTTCGATTTTCATCTGGAGTCTAGCAGCAGCAGAACCTCTCACCACTATAACCGAACTCTCCTGGAAGGCGGGCCAGCTATCATCTATGATATCAATGTCATTGACGAAGCTCAGGTTATTGAGGCAACGTCCTTAAACACTTGGGCAGCCGTTAGACGTTTGAACGGACTGCAACACTCTGGTAGATGATGAAGATCGCAAAGGATAGATGGTCCCCCTGTCTGTTACCTCCTGCTGAAGAAAATTCTTAAGCTACTGGCAGACTCGTACAGTAGCTTGAGCTGTGCTGTTTGTAGCCTTAAACCTGTTTATCGGTTTTGTTTCAACGACATAATACTGTATATTGTACCAGGGAAATGCACAGCGTCGGAGAAATCCTGTCAGTAGAGATTGCACTTAGTTGTTACATTAATTGCTTTCTTGGTTATAATGTAAACTTATCCAATTACTTCTAATAACAACTGACTTTCTTATAGTTATACCTTTATGTATTTACAATGGTGTGTGATTGATTAATGAACAGAAATTGTTTCATAACAGTGAGTCATTGGTCAAGTGTTTATATTTGTGTGTGAGTACAACCGTTTAATCAGTATCGAAGTTGAAACAGAATACCTGATACAAAACACATACGAGGTCAAAGGTGCCCATATTATAGGGTGTTTAATCCAGTCAAACGCGTGTGTGAGGTACACAAAACAATTACATACCACAGCACTTTGCCTCTCCAGCGTAAGTCTCAATTAGTCTTAGCTTGATAATTTGGTGTATTGTAGTTCTGTTGCTCTGGAATCTGGTATTTTCTTCCGATACGTTAACTACTATGCTTGCTGTAAGCCTTCCGAGTAGAATTAACAAAAGCACCTTAAATATGTAGTTGACAAATTGAAGTGTCTAAGGATCAATAAATCGCCCTTCTTTGGTATCCTGAGAATTATTGACTTTGTCTACTTCACCAGAATACACTCATCTTTCGAAAACCACTGTATTAACGTATCCAAACGATTGACCAGTCTCATCTCCATATTTAAGCACTACAGCGGCAATCCCTCCTATTCCTGGGCTTTTATGCCCTTTCATTTTATGATAGCCCATTCTACCTTAGACCAGCATTGTAATCACGTTTGTACCTACAGATGGGATGATTTCTCCTAACGCTCAGCTATTTTCTTTCTACATTTTGTTCTCCCCTGTATTAATGTCTCTGAAAAGAACCCTACAGTACTCGGCACATCTTTTTTTTACCTCTTCCATGGGTAGCAGACAAGTCTCTTTTCCATCGTTATTCATTCTCTCCCTTTGTTTCCATTTTTCTGTTACTCCCTGTATGAACATATATGTTTTTCTTATCTTCTTTTCTTGGGCTCTGCTTTCTAGCTCATAAAATTTTGCTCTTATCCTGTCTTGTTGCTGCTCTGACTTCATAGCACATGTCTCGATACCATCTTAAACATTCACTAGACTCGAATACATTGCACTTAGCTTCTCTCTTCCTATCTACAAGCTACAGCATATTCTCTACAATATCCGATTTATTGGGCGTTCGTGTTGCTGAAATGCATTCCTTTACTGCTGTTTCAACTGCATCGCTGATTTGTTTTTCTTGATGTTTCAACTCCTCTTCCTACGTACCTTCACCTGTCAACAATATTTCTAGTTTTGTTCTAAATATAGTTTTGATACCTCTATCTTTCAGACCATCAAATTCAATTTTTTCTAAGGGTGCTTTCTTCTTTTGAGACTTAAAAGAAACCTTTTCAATTTGCTCAGAACGGGATATGATAAGAAGCAATTTCTGGCCTATGGTCAGCTACAGTTCCATACTGCTGTTTTCCATTTTTTATCAATTAATATAAGCTCGATTATGTTTTTATGGAAGCTATTTGGTGCGTTTTAAGGCCCTTTGCTTGGATCTTTCCACTTGAACCTTATGTTAGCCCCATGAAGGTTAGTATCGTTTTATGTCTTCATTGTGATACTTAGAAATTTTTCCAAAATTCCCGCTGTCATAATTCGTTCACTAAACGAACTCCAACCGATCATTGCTAATCTTGCACTATATTAAGAAGAAATCCGATTCCTCTTCTATGCTAGCTCTTTTCTCCAGAATAAATCGTTTCTCCGTAATTTTGTATACAAGTGCAAGTCGAATGCGTTTCCCAGAGAAGTATCTCAGCTCTACGCAGTTTCCACTCCTTTTTCACAAGCTACCACTTTCCTGCACCCATCAGCGTCCTAACATTTGATGTACCTACCATCTTGAGCCCTCTGGCTGGTCTAGAAGAGGGTTCCTACAGTCGCTGTTTTGTCAATCCAGCCCTGGTCTCTCGGCTGGAAACCCGTTCCAGACGTCCACTTTTTGACCCAGTCCATGTTACCCAACTGTTATCCGACCTTGGTTTTCGAGGCGACGTCCGAGCTGGCATGTGATATCGTCTTTTGATCTTCTCATAGAAGCTATTTCTCTACCACGCAATGTATTTTATTTATAAGAAATCACGTGATCATTCCCAACTATGTACTATTATTGACTGATCGAAAGATATGTAACAAACTTTACCTATCTATCTTTGATCATAATTCTTCTGTTACTGAGAAACTCATTTAGAAAAACATATAGATTTACCAACCTGACAAGAACCTGGTTTCACATTTAAAAGATTCAGTCAAAGGGAAGTGACACCAGTCGACACAATTATTTGTAACAAAAATAACAAAGAGGGCCAAATACAACATTCACACACACACACACACGCACTCACTCACTCACACGCACACACTCACACATACACAAATGTATATATAGTGAGAATTGGTCTTTCATATTCAGAAAATAATCGATTTAAAATATTGATATGCTTTGGGGGCAGAATGGAAGCGCAGTGTCATGGTAAATTTGATGTTAATTCTATTAAATGATACAATGATTAATCTTTTCAAAGTTTCTAGGACAAACAAGAGTTTTATTCTTTGTATTGTACAGTAAAAAGCAGTTGTAGGCGAATGGTAAAATTAACTGTTTTCTATTTCAAACCTTAAGCAACCCCTTGAGAATATTGCACCCATTTCGTTTCTCCGTTATAAGTGGTAAACTAAAGAGTTTGCACGTGTTTCCCGTGATAAAACTGAGAGACTAAGCAAACAAAAAAATATATTGAAATGGCCTATGAAGTACAAAGAAAAACAATCAAATAAGAAAATTACCCTTTGCACAAGTTAAAAAATGTATCCTACAAAGATGTGTATAAGAAAGATTGATGGTGTTGAGCTAACCAATATCCCCATAACCATCTTATGGACAGACTTAGCCCATTTGGGCTCACGTTGCTTAGTGATGGCTTCATAATATGGGAGACAATCACTGACAATCACAAAAGGACTGATAAAGGGTCAAACCAGTGCGTGTTAGATAAGACTGGGATCAGTCTTACTATGCGAAAAATCATGAATTTGACGAAATGCTTTTTCTTTGGTCACATTATAAGAAAGGGAGGTATGAAAATATGCGTTATCGAGGGAAAAGTGAAAAAGGTCAAGAGGAAAATAGGAAGGATAATGACATCATGGGGAAGTGACATTACAAAGTTGGTTAGAGGAAGTTTGGCTGGTACAGCGCACAAGGTTGCTCTGATCGAGAAGGGTAGTGTTTTTTTTGTAACTGCCATAGCAGCGCATTGAGCTCAATCTGAAGAAAAGCAAGTATAGAGGTGCACATATCCATGGCTACTACACTATTTCAACTTTATATTAGACATTTTTATACATGAAAACGCTCTAGCAGATTACATTGAAACCATGTAGATTACATTTTAGTGAGTCTATGGTTCAGAAACAGCATGAAACAAATCAAGGCATATCCTGATGCAGGTGTAAATTCACACCACTAACCCAGCAGTGATGAGAATGTTATTAAAATTTTAGAACGTGAACAGCATGTTCAAGATTGTAAAATATTACAAGAGGTTAAGAAATGATGAACTGGTAAATACAATTACCCCACAGGATGATAAGTGGTAAACAAAACAAGTGATAAACATTAGAATATCAGGAAACTTACAGACAAGACAAGGGAATCACGACTTCGCTGGTATGGGCAAGGCGTGATGCAGATTATGTAGGAAGGAGAGTACTGAGTTATGAAGCACCCGGCAAAAGGAGAAGAAATAATGCGTGAAACCAGACGTATTAGACATGATGAAAAAAATGCAAGAAAATCTAATCACATTACCCACATGTTAAGAATGAACAGGTAGACAATAAAATCATAAGACGTTAATGCACAGCAAAAGAAAAATAACGGAGGGACGAAAAAAGAAACAAAAACACAGCTGTATGAACAAGTAACAAGTTATAAAAATTTAATCGGTAAAAATGACAAGAATTTATGACTGAGCTGCATGGTGCTATTCAAACTATTCAAACTAAATACAGTACCTCCCTTAGAATTTTAGTCAGTTGCAAAAANAAGAGGGAGGCCGAGGAAAAGATAGAAGGACGTGATTGACAGAGATATGGAGGCTGTTGGTGCGAGGAATGCTGATGTGACAAACAGAACGGGATGGAGACGGCTGATTCGCTGTGGCGATCCCTAACAGGGAAAAAGCCCAAAGACAAAGAAGAAGAAGACGAAGATAAACACCACAATAAAACTTTAGAGAAATGCATGGTTGTAACAGCATTAGTCGTATTAGCAAAAAGGATTTTGAATCAAAGAAATAATGCGTGAAACCAGACGTATTAGACATGATGAAAAAAATGCAAGAAAATCTAATCACATTACCCACATGTTAAGAATGAACAGGTAGACAATAAAATCATAAGACGTTAATGCACAGCAAAAGAAAAATAACGGAGGGACGAAAAAAGAAACAAAAACACAGCTGTATGAACAAGTAACAAGTTATAAAAATTTAATCGGTAAAAATGACAAGAATTTATGACTGAGCTGCATGGTGCTATTCAAACTATTCAAACTAAATACAGTACCTCCCTTAGAATTTTAGTCAGTTGCAAAAAGAAATGAAAACTTACTGCAACACTAACTATTGACGAAAAAACACCTGAAAGGGTATTACTTCATTTTACATGTTACATGTTGCCCTGATTTGAAGCTGAACATTCTAAATCAGATGACCTT
The DNA here is from genome assembly GCA_003991215.1 of Morbakka virulenta. NCBI lineage: Eukaryota > Metazoa > Cnidaria > Cubozoa > Carybdeida > Carukiidae > Morbakka > Morbakka virulenta. Next base: position 8,918 of record RDPX01000333.1, read on the forward strand.
TAAGAGACAAGGCTTCTTAAAATATGGCTTTCCTCTTCGATTTTTTTTGTATTTCAATCGAGACGCCGAGCAATAACTCAATTGTAAAACATAGCCTTATCTTAAAAATCACCTTTGTCAAAATGACATTTTTAGCTATGAGTCAAGTGTTCTTGGTTCTGTGGTTCTTTCTGTAAAAAGTTGGACCTATTTCTGAATTCGTAAATGTGTCTTTGAAAATTTACAGCCAACTGCCTGGTTTTTCAAATGTCGCACCTGTTCAGACTTTCATAATTTTCCTAGACACATCTTGACGAATTTTGATTCGCTTAACTTTTTACCACTGATTACAAAATTTGTATTTATTTGTAAATAAATTGCCTTTCTTCATTATTTTAATTTTATTACACGTATTTATTTATTTTTATACACAGGACTTATATGAAAAACAGTAAAACATGTATACTGATATAATGCACCTGTTGACATATTATCAAATAATAATAATAATAATGATAATACAATTAAAATTGTCCACATTGGAAGCTGTGTGGAAAGCTGAATCTTGAAAGAGCCGAGAAATTGTATTAGCATGAACCTCAAACAGTATTACAGAATGGAAGCTACAAACTATAATGGGACATGAACATTCAGTGTGACAATGTAATTGAGGCACGACAACCAGACCTCGTAATTATTAATAAAATTTGCAAGACTGCGATCATCATCGATGTTGCCATCCCCGGAGACACCAGGATAAGTAAAATGAACAGGAAAGGATTGACAAGTACCGGGAAATTAAAAGAGAAATCCAAAGACTTTGGAATCTGAAAAAAGTTAGCCTTGTAAGTGTTGCCTTGGGGGTTCTTGGGAGTCTGACGAAAAGTTTCACAAAATTCATGGTAAAAATTGGGATTGATATCCATGCCGAAGTTCAGAAAACAACACTATTAAGAACTGCTAGCATTTTGCGGAAGGTATTAGAACACTGAAAGGGAAAGACTATGATGAGAGACCTTTGGTTACTGGTTGTAACAGGCTCTCTCACACAGAGACCGATTTCAGATCTCCCAGTGCATAACTTGCAAATAGATGATGATCATAATAATAATAAATAAGTGACCCAGGCGCCCAAACTCGAAGAAAATGGGCAGTACTATACCTTTTGACTTCCTGTTTAATCTTTTTGTCTCCTTCCAGACAAGCTTATTCTGAGCCCACTTTGGTTTGCCTTATTCTTGTTCTTCTTGTTGCTCTCTGAAAAACACAGTTTAGGTAAGAGAGATGTAATACCTAGTTAAAGAGATACCACCGTAACTATGATATTTCTTGTTTGTTTCTGATTGTGCATTCACTATGACCTTAATTGTAAAATTAAGATATATTCATTCCAAAGAGCCCCTTCACAAATTTTTCTGCACTGGGAGTTGCTCATAGAACGAAAAGCGTGAAGTGCACGTGCACGTGTTAGACATTAAAATCAGTGCTGCAGATATTCTGTTCATCCTAGACAGAGTTTAGGTAAGAGAGATTTAATACCTCTTAAAAGAAAAACGCCGAGAAGATCAGCGAATTAAAACTGCCTCTCAGTAGCACAAGGATAGTCTCACATGCGAGAGTAATCATCAAAATCGATACTTTATCAAATACATAACCCAATCAACCCATAGAATTGTCAAAAGAATTCATGCACACGAGCGCATGGTCCACGGGAGAGAATTCTTGTTTTTTCCAGGTGGTCCTAATGCCAAGGCTAGAAAAGGCATTTTTGCTGTTTTGGTAGCATTGAAAAAGTACCTTCATTACCGAAATTAACAAATATTTGCAAATATTTGAAGTCTCTACATATTTCAGAGTCATATACTATTTGTAAAAAATGATGCGTGACACCAGACCAATTAGAAATGATGAAAAAC
>RDPX01000333.1:21998-32356 GCA_003991215.1 Morbakka virulenta
AATGAAACCATAGATACATGAGGCTATAGAATAAAACCATAGATACATGAGGCTATAGAATGAAACCATAGATACATGAGGCTATAGAATGAAACCATAGATACATGAGGCTATAGAATGAAACCATAGATACATGAGGCTATAGAATGAAAAAATAGATACAGGAGGCTATAGAATGAAACCATAGAGACAGGAGGCTATAGAATGAAACCATAGATACATGAGGCCATAGAATGAAACCATAGATACAGGAGGCCATAGAATGAAACCATAGATACATGAGGCTATAGCATGAAACCATAGATATAGGAGCCTATAATTGGAATCTATACATTCAGGACGTTATTGAATAAAACCATAAATGGTGATTATAGAAGGAGGCCAGAGGCATAGAAGTAGACATGGTTGATTTCTAAAAGGTCAAATTGAACAAGAATATACCTGACGATGAGAGAAGTATCTCTTGAAACGTAACTCAGCGAAAGGCTTACGACTCATGACATGATAAAACTCATATTTGTGGTTTCCACTGACCCCATAAGGTTAAGAATTTTCAAGATATTTAAAACTTTTGTCTTTTCGCAATGGTACTAATGAAACAGTGAGATAAAAATTAGGATGATCACAAACAAAAGTTCTTTCTGCAAAAAGTTGGAGCCATTTCTAAATTTGTAATTGTGTCTAAGAAAATTTACACCCAACTGCCTGGTTTTTGCAAATGTCACACCTATTTAGATGTTCATTTTTTTCCTAGACACACCTTGACGAATTTTCACTCACCTAAGTTTTAACCACTGATTTCAAAACTTGTATTTATTTGTTAATAAATTGCCTTTCTTCATTATTTTAATTGTATTATACTTATTTTTTAATTTTTATACACAGAAGGTATATGAAAAGAGGGTTTGGTAAACTGATATAATTCACCTGCTGAAATTTTATCAAATAATAATAAAAAATAATCTTATCGTCATAGTAGGTTTTTAAAATATTGCTGAAGACACACACATATACATGCATATATATATAAATATATATATATATATATATTCGGATAGTTCATTCTTATGTTTTTTCGTTGTGTTGTCCTTTGTGGAGTGGATTGTTCATGTATGGATTGTCCCATTATTGTCATTTTATCAGCCAGTTCCATCTTTGGCTAAAATTTTCTGAGTGTTTCACTCCAATACAATATGTATATATGCATCCCCGAAACTTAAAGTGCTATACTGAAACAAAAACACGGTACATGTCCTCTCTGTATCTTTTAATCTTCTGAAATAGTCTATTTCGTTCAATCTGGCGACCCTTTAGAAAGATTTAGTACAACTAATTAAGTTTTTACCTCCAGATTAACACAAAACAAAATCCGAATAATAACGTCTTCTCGATTTTGTGATATAAAATCCAAGGAAAATTTGATATTAATCATATAAAGCATATTTCGGCACCGTTTCATCATCAGCATCAGGCGTAACAAGCAACTTGCAGTCATACTTATACACAAGATATCTTTTCCATGGAAACAAAGCTTAAAGATTACAACCAATTACTACTGGTATTAACACTCGAGCAATCACCATGTCCCTTATCTAAAGCATTATTCAAGTTCGTCAAACCAAACTTGCATCTTCAGCTAATACTGATACCAGAGATATTAAAGTATACTTTGTAAGATCAAAATATTTTGTTCTTGAATTTTATTTCTTAAAATTGGAAAGATGCTATTACAAACTTGCATCTTCAGCAGATACTGATACCAGAGATATTGAAGTATACTTTGTAAGATCAAAATATATTGCCCCTGAATTTTATTTCATAAAATCGGAAAGATGCTATTACAAACTTGCTTCTTCAGCTGATCATGATACCAGAGATATTGAAGTATACTTTGTAAGATCAAAATATATTGCCCCTGAATTTTATTTCTTAAAATAGGGAAGATGCTATTACAAACTTGCATCTTCAGCTGACACTGATACCAGAGATATTAAAGTATACTTTATAACATCAAAATATATTGTTGTTGACCTTTATTTCATAAAATCGGAAAGATGCCATTACAAACTTGCATCTTCAGCTGATACTGATACCAGAGATATTAAAGTATACTTTATAAGATCAAAATATATTGCCCCTGAATTTTATTTCATAAAATTGGAAAGATGCCATTACAAACTTGGATCTTCAGCTGATACTGATACCAGAGATATTAAAGTATACTCTATAAGATCAAAATATATTGCCCCTGAATTTTATTTCATAAAATTGGAAAGATGCCATTACAAACTTGGATCTTCAGCTGATACTGATACCAGAGATATTAAAGTATACTCTATAAGATCAAAATATATTGCCCCTGAATTTTATTTCATAAAATTGGAAAGATGCCATTACAAACTTGGATCTTCAGCTGATACTGATACCAGAGATATTAAAGTATACTCTATAAGATCAAAATATATTGCCCCTGAATTTTATTTCATAAAATTGGAAAGATGCCATTACAAACTTGGATCTTCAGCTGATACTGATACCAGAGATATTAAAGTATACTCTATAAGATCAAAATATATTGCCCCTGAATTTTATTTCATAAAATTGGAAAGATGCCATTACAAACTTGGATCTTCAGCTGATACTGATACCAGAGATATTAAAGTATACTCTATAAGATCAAAATATATTGCCCCTGAATTTTATTTCATAAAATTGGAAAGATGCCATTACAAACTTGGATCTTCAGCTGATACTGATATCAGAGATATTAAAGTATACTTTATAACATCAAAATATATTGCCCCTGAATTTTATTTCATAAAATCGGAAAGATGTTATTATTTGGATTTTATTTAATGTTATTTTATGTTGAGTTGTCTGGATGAATTTGAGTTTCATCTAAAAAAACCAGACCCAGGGGTACACAACCCAGCTAAGTCAAATTAAAGAAGATAGAGAAAGGTTAAAAACCCATGCAGGATATTGCTTTTCTAAATTAATGTAAATGTCACTTTGTTCGCTACAAAAATGTCGACGAGAAATGAAAATAGTAATTGGTCCCAGTTGTCATTTTTAAAAGCATAATTAAAATGCCTGTCTCTATTTATAAACACTGGTTTTAATGCCTCTTAGGAATTGCAACTATTTTCTTGATAATTGCTTTCTGAAAATGGATTATGTAACCTCTAGCTCAAACAAATATTTTTGTTTGAAGATTATATTGTGAACTGTGGGTTAATACAGATTTATGTGAATACGTATAAGAAATATGGATTCCTTTCCTTATTCAACGTGTATGTACCCGTAAATATATAAAGAAACATACAGTTAAGGAATATTTTATGGAATTCCCTTTTTGTTATTGTTGCTCTCTATACACTATTGTTATTATTGTTGTTCAATGTTCACTCGGCGTTAATGTTGATTACCGATTAACTGCTGAATAGCAGGCAAAGTGCCTTGGCTCTAGGTATCCAGTACTTTTCTTAGTATTTTTGCAGTTCCTAAGAGACAAGCTTTCTGTAAAAGCTGTGTGCTGTATTCTATTTCATTTTTCTTTAGCCAGTTTTCGAAGTTCTTCCCAATCGTAACCAGAGTATCAACGATTATTGGTACTATCTTGATTTCTCTTACATTTTATTGTCTGCTTGATTCCTCTCTTCAGGTCTGTTCAGATCCCTCTCTTGATATACCTCTTTTTTTTTCATTTCTCTTTCAATCCGGATATCGAAGAGGCAAGATATGTCTATCAAGAAACACTATCGTTTTCCTTTTCTAAAACAATGTCTGTTTGGTTGCGCTCCAGTCGATTATCTGTCTGCATGGGAAAATCCCGCAGTAACCTTAAGTTTCCTGTTTCATTCACACTTTCGCTTTATGGTTGTATGTGTAATATCCATGGTGTAATCCAAGCTTTTTACATCACTTCGAGTGGAAAATTTGACAATCCATGTTCTAATCCTAGCTTTTGACATAACTTCCAGTGAACAATTTGACAATCCATGGTCTAATCTTCACTTTTGACATAACTTCCAGTGAACAATTTGACAATCCATGGTCTAATCTTCACTTTTGACATAACTTCCAGTGAACAATTTGAGCTACCTTCCCATGTCTCGAGCCTTTTAAATTTTACTTGCGCTAGCTGTTGATTCAATCAGATACAATGTGCCCAATTGTTTCATCGTCTTCTCCACATAGCTTACATTCGTTTCGTACATTTTCTTTGTAAATGATGTTCTTTACAGAATTAGTTCCCACTGTTTGCTCTTGCGCTGCAGAAATAGTGCTCTCTGTTTCTTTCTTCAATCCTGCATATTTTCACCAATTCCACTTCCTATCCTTACCCATTTTATCTTTTTTGGCAGTAGCTCTTTGCCCATGCAGCGGATTATCTAGCCATTTATTGTTAAGCTGCTCTTTATTCTGTCGTTTTTATACTTTGGGGTCTTTAATTTCATTTGATCTCAATACTACGTCCTTTTCAGCCTATCTCTATATTTCGTGGCCATTGTTCATCACATACCAGACAAGACCGTTCTCTTTGCTTCATACAGTCTCTTCAGCTCCAACCAAACATCTCCCTCCTTCCTGCCTTGTTAAATACATTCTGTTCACATTTTGCTTTTAGGGTGGAACGTTTCATAAATGGTCAGTTTTTTTCTTGCTTTTTTATCAAGATGTTCTAGTTCAGTCTTCGCCCAATTTATCAAATCAGCTCCATACCTCAGCAACGAAATATCCCATGTTATTTTCTTTTCATTTATTCTGGATTTAGGAACACTTTTCGACATTAATAGGTATTCCAATATTTCTTATTATCATTATTATTAGTGTTAGTATTAGTTTTAGTATTGTTGTTGCTGTTATTTTGTTCAGGCCCTAAATTGGTACTAAATTTCTCATAAAAGCAACACCACAATGAAGAAAAAGGCTGTTGGCTCTTATAGGTAGGCAGCAGAAAATAGATCTATTTAGTGGCAAAAAGTATATAATTTTCCTGCAAATTTCGGCCATTAAAAGCCAAAAAATGTGCAGAAATTAACAACCATCGAATTAAAATCTGGTACTGCGATGCCTTAGGAAATGTGTAGTAGGGAATGTCTGCTGCTTCTCCCTATAATACTAAGCTCCTCGTCATGTGGTCTTCTATCTGATGCGTTTGGAGATCTATATCCATCGATCCAAAATTTCTCTCATGACAGTTCCAACCAAAAGAATACCCTGCAGTACAAGGTAGATCTTCAATAGTCAAAGTGGGGGAAGGTAAAAAACTTCAAAACCCAAAATTGACTTCAAATCCGAGGATGCAGATTCAATGTGTTGTAGAACTAAAAGTCTAAAATTCGCTTATTCTTTCAAAAATACTCTTTAGTTGGCTTCCAGTAATGTCATATATATATATATACATGGTGTATATATGATATGACTGAAGATACATCCTGTAAAAAAATTCGTATATAATAATAATAATAATAATAATACAACCCTTGAGGCTGTCATTTTTATTTATTTATTTTTTTTTGCTCATTTTCTGGTAGAAGACTGCTTCTTCCAAATCTGTTTCAGCTGAGGTAATCTGCACGAACTGTATTTAACGCGGGCTGAGGCATTTCAGGATCTGTTCCTATAGTTTTAAAAACAGACCAACTTTTTCTCAAAATTGAGGGCAGTGGGGTTATTGACCTCGCTCTCTGGCTCAATTTGATTGTGAGAATATATGATTTTTCATTAGGTTAAATTGCAAATAAAATTATTCATTACTTTACTCATGTTTTTCTGGATTTAGTTATTCACTTATTTAGTTAACGCCTCACGTTTAATAAACGGCTCTTGCCTTCCCTGGGTTTCTTGCACGTCTTACGTCAAGGTATACAATCATTCATTTCAAGGTTCATTTCTGTATTTATATGTGCTCAAGTGCTTAGGTAATTGCAGAGAGAAGAAAACCAGCTTTTTTACATTTGGCATTGCTCTTGCATTTACAAATTTTTTCAGGAACGGAAACAAGCAAAATATGGTCTGGTTTCAGTATTTTACGACTATTTGTAACAGTTTCATAAAGCTTTGTCCTCGAACAAATTAATATATGAGAAATGAGATGTATCCGCCATTTCGGGGCTCATACTGAAGCATAGGGGGCCGATGTTTATTCTCTTCCACATCTCAAGAGCTCAGTAAACTTTAAGAGATAAACAAAACAGCCAATATATTGCAACCACAATAATGACAGACCAGCTTTTAGTAATAAGACAGTGATGCCCTGTACACTAAGTGCTAAAGTAGTTTTGTGTTTCTGGTATTGGCATTGTCTGACATTATCTTCAGTATTGCAATCAAAATTAGCATTCTTTTATCTCTGATTGCTGGTATTTGAGGTCGTACCAGTATTGCCCAATATCAAACCTTATCACTCAGGCTTTTTTAAAAAATGTCATTTAGTCACGCCTTATTTGAGTGCAAGCTAATTACGGAAGAAAACTCCTAAATCTTTTTTTAAGTGGTTCTCCCATATCACAATCTCTGCGGTATTGAGTACCATTGTACTTGAATGGTTGCGTTGCAAAGGTCATTATTGCGACACCATGTTTCGACATTCTCGATTTCGTTAGGAACTACTTTCCGTTAATGATTCAGGCACTTGAAACCGAGGTTTTGGGGCCACGTTGTTTAAATTCAGCAGAAGAGTATCCATTTTTCTGAAATTCTTAACAAAAGTATGTTTCACGTACAGAAGAATTTTAAGCACTAATTACTTCGGTGTTAGGGAGCTTTTAGTACAGGGCCTTGTACGAAATTTTCGTTCTGTTGCAAAAAACCTTTTCATGGAATAAAGCCCAATGCTCTACAAGACGGTAAATGCTGCTTATTGTTCTAATCAACTAATTTTTTGCACACAAACCTTGGTATGACTAAATCCTTTCAACTTCACACAACGACCGTTTTGAAGGTTAAAGCAGTCGTGGTGTGAAACTGGAAGGCTTGAACATTTTTTTGCACACTGGTTAAATAATTACTTGAAGTTTCTTTAGAATTTTTTTAAATAAAGCTGTATTGATTTTGAGCTACAAATAGTTTTAATGTAGTATTTCTGCTGTTTATTGAATTAGGTTTTGATTCATAAAGCTTGTACTTTTAACTCTGTCTATCGTGTATTGTCAATTAGCCCCCATACACACACACACACACACACACTCACCTCTTCCTTCTGTAAAACACATTAGCATAAGAAGTGGCATTAATTTTTAAAGTAAAGAAAACACAAAATAAAGTACAGCTCCTCAGTCAATTCTTTTATTCTTCATCAATTTCCTTAAAATGGGTAGTTGTTATTAGCACCAACAATTTAATTCCCTGTTTCAAAAAAAGTGACACCTTGTTCAAGTGATTTTTCTTTATTAAAAGATTAGCTCCAGGTAGCAGAAGAGAGGACACTGCCATAGAATCCATTTCAACCAAATGATTCTGCTAAAGGAAGAAGACAGCGCTTTAGACATTGATGTACCAATCAATTATTGATTGATTGAGTGATTGATTGAATGATACTGATTTTGGTGTAGTTAGTTTTCATCCATTACAAAATAAAGTTTGGTACGAAATAAGCGCCTTTCTCTAATAAGCACAGTCCCAAAAATGTGCTTAAAAATTTAACTGCTGCCTCGGGGTTAATTAGAGAAAACACGGTAATTGATGGATGAGATTTAAAAGAGGTATGAAAGATCTAGTTCTACGCACCCTTTTGCCTTCATTTGCATTAACTTTCTATTTTCGGAAAATGAGACAAAACAATATTTTTTGGTCAGAGTCATTTTTTATAGACCAACGTACTAAATTTGCACTCTTCATAAAAACAGTTTTGTAAAGAACACCAGAATCACATTATGAACATTAAACATTAAACAGGAAAATGAGACAGTTATTATATTATTTAAGAATCAAGAAAAATAAGAAAACGTGAAGGAATAGCGAGTTATCTTCCTTATTCAGGGATTTTCAGGGACCTTTGCTAAGGAAAGGGTTGCCTACCTCTTCCTCTGGGATATTTTTTAGTGATGTCAGTCCTTCTATTACATATATTTATGAGTTAACAAACATACAGTGTGTGTTGTTATCTCAAGACATTGTAGGAATTACTAAAATTAAGGTAGCTTTAATTAGTTTAATTTGTCCTGTTCAAGGTTATGTTTGGATATGGTTTGTGTCGTACAATTTTATTTATCAGCCAATATAAAGTAAAAGTAACATATTTTTACAATAACTTATTCATTCCTTTATTCTACATTGAATTATCCATGCGGCAATATGTAACACATGGAGGTGCCTACATGATGTAAAAGCAATAATAATAATAATAATAATAATAAATCGTTTTAAGCAGAATGGGTCACCTAAACTGGGAAACCTAACCAGGCCCTACCTGCAAGGTCATGTGTTGTATTTTTATTATCATCTATTCATCACACACACACTTAGGTATGCACCCAGCTTACTCTTATCGGGCTGGGAGTCGGATGGGTTTGTTGGGGTTTCTACCCCTGATTCCCCCGTAGGCTCGTATTGTTCCACCACTCAATAATAATAATATCAATTACAAAAAAGAGAATATATGCCTTATCATTGATATTGCTGTAACAGCTGGCAAACGAATAGAAGAGAAAGAAAATGAGAGGGTAGAGAAATACCAAGATTCGAAAAGAGAAGTATGAAGACTCTAAGGCTTGTGAAATGTGCAAGTGATACCTGTTGTGATAGGAACTTTGGGGAGTGTTAGCAAAGGGTTTTGGAAATGGATTCAAAAACTAAAGATTGAGCACAATATTGTGGATATGCAAAACATGACCTTGTTAGGAACAGGAAGGATAATAACAAGAGTATTAGAAATGTAATTAGTGGAAGAATGAACCTTATTAGCACTAGGTCATTAGTTATGACTTGCCTAATAAGGAGAAATGATGAAAATAAAAGGTTTCCAAGTAATATCAATTATCAAGATTTAGTTATGGAAGTAAACAGAATGTGGAAGACGAGGGCTATTGTGATCCCAAGAGTGATTGGAGCCTTTGGAGCCACCCATCGTCTAAATATTTGGATGGGAGCACTCCGCATCGACCAGAAAAGGCTAAATAATGTCCAGCAAACTGCTCTACTAGGATCTGCAAACATCCTAAGAAAGGTACTGTCTATCTGAGTCCTGTGGTACTGGACGGATAACAACTAAACTATCAGCACAAGCTGAGGGATCTTGATCTACAGAATAATAATAATAATAATAATAATAATAATAATAATAATAATAAGAGAAAAATGCTAACAACATATAACATGCATCACCCAAAAGCTGACATTGATCGCCTGTACGTGCCCAGAAAGGAAGGAGGTAGAGGCCTCACTCAACTAGAACTTGCCTATAAAACATCGACTATTGGACTCCTTAGATACCTAAACCTTACAGAAGACTGGATGCTTAACCTAGTACATAGGCATCACGAAAAAAAAACATGCACTCTTTTACTAAAGAAGGAAGAAAGTTTGCGAGAGAATTGGAAATAGACTTGTCGATTGAAGGTGGGAGGAAAAGAGAGGGAGAAAAAGTAACAGAAAACGCAAAAACGTTGAAAGCTTTAGCTAAAACGAACGGAAAGAAAGCAATCAGCGAGGCTTGGAAAAATAAACTGCTTCATGGAAAGTATGCTCAATGTAGCCTAAAACCTGATGTAAATTTATCTGATACCCATACGTGGTTAAGTAGTACGCGTCTCAAAGCAGAAACAGAAGGGTTTATCATGGCAGCACAAGACCAAAGTCTGCGTACAAGAAACTACGAGGCAAATGAATTACTGAATGGGGCAGACCCGAAGTGCAGAATATGTGGGAAAAGTACTGAGACAATTGATCACCTTATATCTGGTTGCCATATTTTGGCCCCTAACGAGTACACAAATAGACAGAACCGCGTTGGGCAATATATTCATTGGAAAGTTTGTAAATTCTATGATATAAAAACTGTTGACACATGGTACGAACACAAACCACTCCCAGTAATCGATTCGTCAAAGGTGACCATTCTTTGGGATTTCTCAATAAGGACAGACCGAACAATTCAAGCCAAGAGACCAGATATTGTCTTAAAGGAAAAGTTGAGTAAACAATGCCGGCTGATTGATGTGAGTGTCCCGTCCGACAGTAACATTTCGGCTAAAGAGTTTGAAAAGCTCACTAAATACAAAGACTTAGAGATCGAAGTTGGCCGAATGTGGAACATGAGAACGAAGACAATCCCAGTTATTATCGGCGCTCTAGGTATGGTGAAGAAAGGGACAGATAAGTATATCAAACAGATACCGGGAAACATACAGCTG
>RDPX01000333.1:41304-65475 GCA_003991215.1 Morbakka virulenta
CATACATATATACATACATACATATATATACATACATACATATATACATATATATACATACATATATACATATATATATACATATATACATACAAACTTATATACATACATATATACATATATCCATAGATACATACATGTATACATATATACATCTATACATATATAGATATATACATTCATACATATATACATACATACATATGTACATATACATATATTCATACATCCATAGATACATACATCCATAGATACATACATGCATACATACATCCATTCATATATACATATATACATATATACATACATACATAAATACATATACACATACATATATACATACATACATATATACATACATACATACATACATACATACATACACGTTATATTTTCCACAATTGCTGACAGATAAAAAGGGCACGTCCCTTAATTCTTCGCAGGATTTTTTTCCCTTCTTTTCCCTTTCCAAAAGAAGATTTAGTAACAAGTATGTTATTCCTTTCTTTTTAAGTAACCAAGGAAACGTATAATGTTATGTCTATCACGACAATATTACTACTTAAAAAGGGGATAACATAACAATAATTTGAAAGCTTTACAGAGGATTTGACCTTATTTTGTATCAAGCTTTATCACATTGGTTAACTGTTTTAAAAGACACTACAGGATACCAACAAGATATTTGGAACCTTAAATCACGTAGGGACGTAAATTGCATTGAAAACTGTAAGCTAAATCGTGCTTGTCATTTAGCTTGTGTAAAGAATGCTGTTGGGTCACATAGATAGAATATGTGACCAGATTAATATCACTAATTATATAAACGTTTGCTGATAGCGTAAGTCCTGCAGTGAGATTGCAATAACAAAAGATATTCCTAACAGAATGCAGAGATGATGTTTATGAAAAGCCTTATTTCACCCATCGACGTTCCTCTTCCTCTTAAAATTTGAAAAGTACCAAAGTGAAGTGAAGTAAACTTCGTAAAGTAATACAGTTGTAAAGTTAAGAATTCACTATCCCGTGACACAAGTAAAAACTCCATTAAAAGGTTCCACGAGTTAGAAGGTTAAGAAAAGAGATAGATTTCCCACCGTTGCCATTTATTTTTATTCCCTATTCATTAATAGTTTACTGTTGCATTTATTTAAATGTTTAGTTATTTTTTTATTTTCTTATTTATTATATAGGTATTTAATTGACTGATTAGTTAATTTAACAGAAAGAAAGTCATATTGAAAAAGAATACAGAGAGATAGGAGGGAAAGAATGAAAGAGAGTTAGAAAGAAAGAAAGAAAGAAAGAAAGAACGAAGGAAGGAAGGAGGAGGGAGATGGCCAAGGGGAAATCAGTTTAATTTCGAGACAGTTTTTACATCATCTGATTTGCTGTAGAAGTATACCCGATTCCTAACTATAATAGGAATAAAGAAATTTGAAAAAGGTACTGAATTGATATGAATTGATCTGAAATCATGATCATCCTCCCTGGAAGTACTGTGCCCAATTGGTCTCTCTGTTATAAGTGATATACTACTGAGTGTGTACATGTTTTCGAAGATAGAACTGAGAGAGGAGAAAAAACAACAAGAAAAAAGATTTAAGAAATACAAAGAAGAGAATTCAATTTAGAAAAAATAGTACAAGGGGTATCCAGACAAAAGGAGAACTTCAAGTGTATATATTTCTACAGTATAAAAATGGCCTTAAGGAAACCCTGCTCAATGATGGTATTGGGAAAATATTGCCAAACATAAAGAAATAAGGAATAGATCAGATACCACAGATGCTGCAGTTGATGGCAATAGAAGCTATGAGCACTTGTTCGAATTCAGTCAGAATTCGAACTTTCATTCGAGCCTCATGACGAATTTGAATACAAAAACAAATTAGTAACAGATTGTTTTGGGTAGCTTTACTGTTTTAAAAGTTGGGTTTCACATTTTACTATACATTACACTTGTAAGAATAAAAATTGTAAGATATCGCTTAGCATGTATTGCTTATTTTGTAGGTATCAAAGAAATCAGGAAGATCATTCAAGTGCAAATCAAAAAACTTCTCAATTATAATTGCTTCAAAGAAGCAGACCATTTATTACACCAAGCTCTATCGTCAAATGACTAATTGATGACCAAAAGCAAAGAGGGCATTAATGGTGCCAACTAAAGAATTTGTAAACAGAACCTGTAAAAAAGTCACCAGACCAAAAGAAGAATTTATATGGAATAAACTATGGGCAGTATCATACATGAACCTCAGTTTATTCAAGTACCAACGTTTCATTGTCCTAATTATGATCTGAAGAGTCCAGAGTGCTACTAAACTGGCCTCGCTTTTCCTATGGAAGCTATGCTACCTTCATGAAAAAACTAGAGTCTAGAATTCAGATTTTTCTGTATTTGTGTTGATTTTTAAAGACCAATTAAGTTTTAATATTGACAGCTTTGATGTTCTTCTTCTTCATGTGCCCTGTCAGGAGCTGACGTTGGCTACCATGTCTCTGAAACCAGTCCGGTCACCCACACGTTGTAAAACATCCACCGCACGACTGCCAGCAGCCAGCGCCAGTCTTTCCATAAAGTTTAATCTTTGTCTTCTTCTTGATGTTTTGCCATTGATTTTCCCTTCCAGCACTAATTTTTCAAGATCTCCTTTCCTGTGCACATGTCTGGCCAAATTTAACTGTCTGCTTCTGATGGTAAAAATCAAGCTTCTTTTCATATCTACCATATCTAGTACCTGATGGTTCGTAATTCTTTTAACCCAGGATATCTGTTCCATTCTTCAGTAGCACCACGTTTCCATAGCTTCCAGCAAAAGTACAAAGATAAAATTCAAATAAGAAAAGAAACTCTTCGCACTAGAGTGACTTATAGCCTTCCTTAGGATGAAAGTAGAAAAAATGTTCCAGTGACCAGCTGAAAAAGAACAGTGACATGAAATTCTTGCTTATGAATTCATAAGCAATTATATAGAGGTAGATGTTGTGTACAGTACCAAGGTGTGTGCAGAGTCCCCTACATTGGTACAGAGCTTTATTTATGAGTAACGGGCATGTTAGAATGACACAAGAACAACTTCAATTTTTATATATCAATATCTTTTGTATGTAGCCCTACGAGTGGAAACATGAAACCCTAAGTTGCTACTATATTTTAATATTTTTTCCGTTTGGCTGTTGGATCAATATCAGGACTTTCCATCTAATCCAGTTATCTCATCAAGTTAAATAGGGGTATCTCATAAGCAAAGCAGTTTACAACTGCTTGGTTAGATTAATTCGATCGATTGATTTTACAGTTTACAGGGAGACCACACCAGAAGCTTTAAAAGACTAATTTGGGGCAAGTCTTGCAGATAGCTCCTAAATAGTTTTCTTTTTCCTTAAGAGGAAAAGCCCTCTTGATCTTTACGTAAGGAATGCTTGGTAATTATAAAAAAATCCCTGCTGCATTAAAAACACTGTGTTTGAAAGATTTGTAAGCCAAGTTGAATTCATTTACTTTTTACATCGTGTTTTTCATAACCTCTGAGCAGATTTCGAAATTGTTGTTAGAATTGTCAATTTTCAAGAAAACTTGAATTATTGTATTTCAAAATGGTGATACCAAGGAAAAGTTATGTATAAGTCTGTTTAGAGTATTTAAAATTATCTAAAGAACAATTCCTTATCAAAAAGCAATAAATCTTGAACTAACATTTATACAAACATTTCCTTCGAAAAGTGACTTCCAAGCCCACATTATTTTTCTGAAAGTTCTGTTCTTGATTACCTGTCTGATTTAATATTATTAAAATCCAAAAATATAATTCTTTGCTCTTTGTTAACCCAACTTAGCCTTGCTTCTTCTTGTTATTAAAAATTTGTATTAGTTCGATTTAGTCTGGCTGTAAGTACAAGTTTGAAATTTGCGAAAATCAAAACTGATGTTAACAATTGTCATTAAAAATCGTTTTAAAAAATGAAGTTTATCATGAAACAAATTATGTCTATAAACTATAGCAGAAATTATTGTCTATTTTTCCTAATTTTTTTTCTATGTGATAGCTGAAAATATACCTTTTACTTTTAAAATTTACAATTTTTGCATTGCTATCTTTAGGAATACTTTTACTACCACTATCACCAATATAGCTATAGCTTCTACTGGTAGTATTCCTTTTCCACTACTATAACTACTTTCACCGCTGCGATTATTACTACTATCATTACTACTATCAGTTTCTTTCTTTCTTTTTCAGTCGACTTCTCCCATTAGGGGTCACCAAAGCAAATTTTACTCCTCCACTTCGTTCAGTCCTGTGCGTCTTCTTTTTTTCAGTCCTTTAATGGCCATGTTTTTCTTGATATTTTCCATCCATCTTGGCCTTGGTATTCCCCTCCTTCTTCCTCTCGGTAAGCCCATATTCATTCATTCGTATTTTGACGATCTTCATTATTTTAGTGCAATAGCAATAAATTCATTAAACATAAATTCCAAACACTCATCAACAAGAATTCAAAGACTTTCACTGTTTTGCCCTGAGGCTCGACATCTCTTTTTGTTGACAATTTCTTGTATGTGTGGTTGAAATTTCTGATGACAAATGTTGATGAGTCAGTCTTGTTCTTTGAGATGTTTTTGTTGATTTCATGGAAGAAAATAACTGTTAAAACAAATATGTGGAGCCAAACATTGCCATGCTCCTTGTGGTAAACTTTCTAAAGTTTCTATACCTTTCGAGTCAGTCTTGTTCTTTGAGATGTTTTTGTTGATTTCATGGAAGAAAATAACTGTTCAAACAAATATGTGGAGCCAAACATTGCCATGCTCCTTGTGGTAAACTTTCTAAAGTTTCTATACCTTTCTGGAAGGTATGAAAAGAAATCGGTTATTCCCTCTTCCAAACATTTTTATCTAAATGAGGAATCCGATTGAATTTCTAATAGTTACATTTGCTGGTTTTCTTTAGCTTCAGCAAGATCAAAATGAAATGGTCCTGAAAATAACGCAAACTGGCGTTCATAAGATGCAAAATCACTAAATCTTTTCTCAAACTCTTTTGATAATGATTCCAGGTCAGTGTCATACTTGGCAAAACTCAATGAAGACCTCTTATCAGCACTGTTTTGCAGCTCTTTGCATATAGCAAAATGGACCAAATTTTCACTAGAGACTTGAGACTTGCATAATTTCAATTTCAAAATGAAACATTCGACAAAGTCATAAAAAGCAGCGATCATCTTGTTTTTTCTTAGCAGTTTTTTAACTGAGATCATTCAAACGTGCAGTAATGTCCACAGCAAAAGCTAGATTCTGCAGTCAACTCTCATCTTTCAATTCAACGGTGCTTCGACATTTCATCTCCAAAAACGTAATTTTCTCTTGTCTCAACAAACAAAATCTTTTCAACACTTTGTGGCATTATAACCAGCCCACTTCTATATAGAATGGAACAACAACGTAATCATTATCCAGATCCTTCAACAACTGTCTGAACTGACTATGGTTGAGAGAACGACCTCGGATAAAGTTCACTGTCTTTGTGACTAAACTCAGCACATGATCTAAATTTAGAATCTTTAAACACAAATTTTGCTGACGAATAATGCAGTGAAAATGTGCAAATGTCGAATCCGGACATAAATTGCGCATTTTTGTTTGCAACATGGCTGCAACCAATCATGTCTACCAACCATGTTCCCTGCACCAACGGTAGACAAGCACGCAAGTTTGCTCAAATCAAGCGCATCCTCATAAAGGACCTGTTCGACTTTCTTAAATATATCCTGACTTGTTGTAGTGTCATGCATCGGGATCAGTTCAATCAGTTCTTCATAAATGCTAAATTCGTTGTCACAGGCCCTGATGAAGACCACAAGTTGTGCTATTCCAGCGATATCAACGGCCTCATCAATTGCAATAGAAAACTCTTCAAATTTTAATGATTCGGCTTTTAAATGTTGCTTCAAATCACTTGACATGTCATCTATCCGTTGAACAACAGTGTTTCTGGTTAATGAAATATCTTTGAACAAGTGCACCTTTTCTGGACACATAATTTCTGCCGTTTTTACAAGACATTGTTTTATGAAATCTCCTTCAGTGTAGGATTTCCCATTCGTGGCAATCATTCGACTGAGTTCATAGTTGACAGTAACAAAAGCAACATTTCCTTTCTGAATTTTCGTGAAGAAGGTCTGTTGCTGTGTCAAGTTGGCCTTCATTTCCTTTAGTTTTGAAACACGCATTGGTGCTTCATATTCGTTATAAGATATATGGTTCCTTTCATAATTCCTTTTCAAGTTGTAGACTTACGGCGTAAAAAGGTGGTTGTTGCAAAGTAAACAACATATCAAGGTCGAAACTCACTACCACCATTTAGCTGCATATCTCAGAACATCTCCGAAAAGGGGGGGGGGCGCCACGTCATTTAAACGGTAGAGGAAGAGGGGTCGAAACCGGACGTGGTTCCTCCTGATGATGTTCTGACGTGTTGAGAATGCATCTCGTAGTTTCATCCAGAAATGGAGCGGATGGTCTTACAAGGCACAAACACCGTGTTTACATTAATCCACTCACTGCTGTGCAAAAATACTGTAATTCCCATTTTTCTTGAAACACCCGCCCTTCTTCGTTCAGCTTTCTCTTTTTCTTAGGAACGCTATCCAATTTACAGTACAATCTGGAAAATCAAATACAGAAAATATCAATGAAAGACTGATAAAAATATTTATTGCGTACTAATCAAGATCCTAATACATAAAAGGAAAAAAGACAAACCTTATTCTTGCACTCTATTATATATATTTCTCGATTCATATTTTCCGTTACAAAAATAGTTTCTAGGAAATGAAAATTCACTGTTCGTATATCATATGTGAATATTTTTGAGTTTGTGAACATTTCAAAATCCATTTTCTAACCTAACGTCTACTCGCCGGAAATGCTGGAGAGGAATCGCGTGATACAGAGCTTAAATGCGTGCTGTTGATTCAGTTATAAACTCAGTGAAAACTCAAATTCAATTCGAAATTCTCGTCGAGCCATTTCTTAGAAATCGCACAATCATCGAACGATATTGATACGTTTTCAACTACGTCAATCTCTTAGCGTCTAAAAAAAGTAGAAATCGATGTCAAAGCTCTGATTTCTGTCCGCTGATACGGGTACAGGTAAGAAGCTGCCAATGAGTTGAAGGAGAGAGAAAGATCATTTGTGCGGGCGGCAAACGTACCTACGATAGGACTCATTCGACCTGCGGGCCGCGTGTTTGACATGCCTGTTCTACATCTCTTTTCTCCACATGCCCCTAGCATCGTAATCGATTCTCTTGTAGCTTCTTGGACATCTTCCTTCACAGTCCTGTTACTACTATCAGTATTATTACACCGGTCAACACACTTTTTGCTGCATTCAAATATGCCACCCATTTGTTTGTAACACATTAGGTTTTCGTGCTACAGCATATCCCCCTTTTGTAATGCAGCAAATGTATATGTAATCCAAAAGAATATCCTTTCATTAATATTAAGCATAGCTACATTTAATACCTATATACATTGGATATCACATACATGTTTTTATATCTGCTACACATATACACGGTCTATTTCCAATATAACTAATGAAAAAAACAGATAATATAAACTACCAATCTTTATATTCATAGTGGAAATTTTCACTTGCGTGACGGTCTGGAGTGTTGACGTTCAACAAAGTTTCGTTGAATGGTCCAGCAGTAGTCTACCATCATATTTATGTTCCATTGGCCTTGATATCTCTCCCCCATAATTTTTATTTCTTGATGGAAGCTCTCTCCATGTTCATCTCATGTACATCGCCAAGATTAGCAGGAAATCCGTCAAGATGACTGATAAGGAAATGGACCTTGATGCTCATATTACAGCCTAAACGATGGAAATTGCTTTTTCTGTCGAGCTGCGTTTCGGATCGATTTTTCAAACTCTTCCTTCAGTTGCTTCAGTGGCCCTTACCTGGTTAATATTTCTTTATATACACTTTCAGATGCTTGGCCCAAGTCTACTTTTCGAGAAAGTGACACCAGTATCTCATTTTCGGTGTTCATAGCTTTGTTAGCTCAATCTGTGTTGAAATAAGTTTCCATTTAGAAACTGTATCAGTCGGCGCAGTAATGTTTTGTAACGGAGAAGATGAAGAAGCTGTGTCATGATGGCAATGACACATCGACTGAAATTCAACTTAACAGGCTTGCATTAGAAGGTTGACTCCAGCAGTTGGTTGACTCGTAATGTAGGGTAGACACAAAATCAATAAAAATAGAGGAACAAAGAAAATAATGCTTGTTACTATTATTAAAGTACATTTTATAGCCACATTCTTAGTCTTAGTTTCTCTGACATTTAGCGGCAGTAAACGTATCTTAAGGAAACAGCTACGCATACACACACATAGACACACTACGTAGACACACACACACACACACAATTCTACGACTCCCAAATATTTTTTGTTAATATTTTCTATTCGATTCCACAAAGCCGGTTCGATTATCAAGTTATTTTTTGTACGAAAGTAAAACACCCAATATTTGTCATCTCTTTAATCAAAAAAGCAGATATATTACCTTACATTTTTTTTTCGCCTTTGCATGTCACAGTCGGAATGACATCAACATTCCTTTAAAGTTTTCATAACGGCTTATCACAAAACATGATGGATACCCCCTCTCCCAACTTTTTCATACTTTTTGAACGACCCCTTAATGCCATCGGTAATGCTTCTTCTACTACTGCTACCACTAACACCACCATTACCAATACCAATACCAATACTGTTTGCCGTTTGAGGTAAATACAGAAATCACAAATCCAAGCTATCAAACATGCTTGTTTTCTTTACTGTAACTTCAGAAGTGAAATTAAACCTGGTTTATTCATAATTCTAATATTGAAATGCAAATAAATAGTCTTGATCCAATTTTCTTTTAGAACTTCCTTTAAAAAGCAGTCATAATGTTTTCAATTGATTTGTGAATTTCCACCCTTTGTACTATTCTGGTAACAAAATGGGAGTATTATATGCCTATTATAACTAACGTCACTGACTATTCCTTTTGGTTTCTTAAATAGATAAGACTGCTTTAAGAGTGTAATAAAACTAAGCGCTATACAGTAAAACATTATCCACGATTTAATAACCACTAAATTTATAAAGATGGATCTAAATTGTCTTGTGGAATAGTTTGCAATATTTTCTTCCTTGGTGATTTCCTTCAATTTAACTAAACCTATCAACTGACGATATAATTATGTTCTCAAACCATGACTGTATTCCTTGCTTTCAATCTCTTGGCCAACTATGACGCAGCTCTATTCTCTCTGAAATAAAGAAATGGATCTTTCAATGGAGATACTTAGTCAAGTTATGGAGAACCAATTCATGTTTATAACGGTCAAGATACCAAGGAGTTCTGTTTGCCCAAAGTTAATTTCCTTTTCTTTGTGTAGAACCCTGCTGTTTTTCAACTTGACTCTGTTTACTGAATATCAAGGAAATTCAATGAACAAATATCTTTTATAAGCATACTAGTAACGTGACTTGAAAACCAAATAGTATGCATATCATAGATCAGATGTGACCTAACATTGTTTATGAGCTCATCAAAATACCTACTTGTGAGGTACAGTCTTTTCAAGACCAAAATTATCTTGATCAAAGCTACATGCTGACGTAGATCAAGCTAGATAGTATGGGGTTCAACGAAAACAGACGTATTTTTCCTCAGGTAAACCCAGTTGCTGAATCTTTGTACTTGAGTAACCAATAATAGTAAAAAGTAATCAATTGATTAAAGTTTTGAGGGGGGGGGGCAGGGCAGAAAAGTATATATAATGACAGGAAAATACTTTGTTTTTAAATCAGAGTGTGAGTTGGATTTCTTTTTTGTTTTTGTAAGTTTTAACGTCATTTTTCCCCAGTAACTAGGGCTCAAGTCAAAGTCCCCTGGGGCTCACAGCCAAATCCAAGTCCCTTCATAGGGACTTGGATTTGGCTGTGAGGAATTTCTTGGACGGATGCCCTTCCTAACGCCAACCAATACCTTTTTCTTTTGTGAAGTTCCAGAGTCGCCCGCTCGGGGAATCGAACCCGGAACCTCTTGGTTACTGTGCAATTGCACTAACCATTAAGCCACAGCTCCTCGATTTTCAAGGCTGTCGAGAGCACACCGGACATCACAAAAAGTTTGAGTGCATGTGTAAAATCTACAAACAAAACAACAACAATGATCAAAGATTTTATGAAAAGAGCACTATCTCCCCTGCTACTCTACCCACATCCAAAAATACTGGGTGAGGCCCTTTGTACGAAGTTATATCAAGCAAGAGAGAACAAAGTTTAACTTTCAAACTATTGACAGACAAAATATTGTAATTCGTAATAGGATTTATATGTAAATAACGTTAAAACAGTTAACGTTTAAACTCGTGAATCCTATATGTGATTTTTTATTAAAGTCCAGTTTCAGATATTTCATAATTGCCTATTCTCAACATAATAATCTTACATACTAGTTTTCTTATACAAGCATTTTAAAAAGTGTTTTGATTTTGGGAATTATTTTATTTCCAGATTACAAAAGCTTATACTAACCATTTCTAAAACATACTTCCTTGTTATTCTTCTCTTTGCTGGTTTATGAATCCGTGGGCTGTTCTTGCGAATACTCATCCAATCAAAGTGATAGTGGACGTCTTCAGGCTGGAATCTGACTCCTTCTCTGGAGTTATTAACCCATCCTCCCCTTTCTAATACTTGAGCTTTTTAATGATTTTTTAAAGTTAGTGCTTAAAAATTCTTAGTTGGAGGAGGTTCCAGTATCTTCTTCTTCTTCTTCTTCTTCTTTGCAGGTTCTCAAAGATCAGGGGTCTGCAGCACGAATCATCTTTCTCCATAGTAGTCTTTCCATTGTCTGTTCATCTCTCACTCCTATCTTCTCCATGTCTCTCCTGATAGCACCACCTCAATCTCTGTCTTCCCCTTGATCTCTTTTCCTTCACTGGCTCTGTCCACGCTTTAAAAATCCAATCCTGTTCCTCTCTTCTTCGAACTTGGCCATACCACCTCAGCTGAGCCTCACGTAACTTTTCTGCAATGGACACTACACCTGCACTTGCTCTTATTTCTTTATTTGTGCATCTCTCCATCAAAGATATGGCCATTATCCATCTCGGTATTCTCATTTCTGTGCGCACAAGCAAGTCCTCCTCATATTTTCGCAGTGCCCAAGTTTCTGCTCCATATAATAGCACAGGCCTTACCAAAGTCTTGCATATCTTGACCGTCACTCTTTTTTGGATTCTTCGGTTACACACAACTCCTTTCACTTCCCTCCACTTGTTCCAGCCGCACTTCACCCTTTCCTTTACTTCTTCTTCACATCCTCCTGTATCTTTGACAGTGGACCCCACGTAGCTGAATTTTTTAGTTTGCTTCTGTTCTGTCCCATGTTTATCTTGTTCTGTCCCATGTCTGACTTCTGTCCGTTCCTCGCCATTCTTTGAGCTTACCCTCACCTTTGTCTTACCAGCATTCATTTTCAGCCCCCTTCTCTCCAGTGCACTAGTATAGAGTTACTTTTAAAGAGCTTTTTGAAGAAAAATTAGTTCACACTTTCTTCATTAAACCAAAAGTTGGAGTTTTGATTTCGTTATAATATAACAAAAAATAACTTTCGATTATCTCGAAACTTGCAAATCTTTCCGCAAAGGTACTTTAATAATTTTCTAATCAGATTATTTCTTGTAGTTCTGGTCTTTTCTTTGGCATACACTGAAAGA
This sequence comes from Morbakka virulenta, assembly GCA_003991215.1. NCBI lineage: Eukaryota > Metazoa > Cnidaria > Cubozoa > Carybdeida > Carukiidae > Morbakka > Morbakka virulenta. The sequence goes on from RDPX01000333.1 coordinate 53,113, forward strand.
CGGAATGTCATTTATTGTATGAAAATACCTATTAATACCTTTCAATGCCTTTTACGTTTTTAAACCGGATGTTTAAGGAATGCATTGTTATCTCAATTTAACTTTTTGCACTATCGTCTGATTCTTTTTACATGGCCCATGTGTAATCTCACTTAATTTAGGACTTGACAAAATCTTAAACATGATCCGCTTAACAGAGCTGTGTCCTACTGACAAAGCTTTTCCAAAAAAAACTATCAATGGAGAGATCATCATGGATCAAAAACATGATTATCTTTCTTACATCGAAACAATGATTAGTTGTTGGTAAACAAATGGAAGAAAAGTTGAAATAAGGGCATTAGAACTGTTAGAAGTATGTGGAATCTAACCGTATAAAGAAACTCTGAAGAGTCCGGAGAAACTACAAAGTTGATAAACTCAATCGACAAGAGACGGCATTAAGGAAAGACAATGAGAAAGGCTGATTTGGTTTGGTCTTAGAGAGAAGGATTCAGATGATGGGTAGCTTGACACCCTGACTCCAAATGTCAGCTTAGTTCAAATTTTCATTAAGCCTGTAGATCTCTACCCACGTTAACAGGCTTATATGGGTTTTTTATTAATAAAACCCATGGTAAACAGTGGTTCCCCCATTTTGTCTTTCACAGATATCCGAAGAAATCCGAAGTGAAGCAACAGATCAAGAAAAAGTGGGATAGAAAGCACACAAGACACCAAAAAATGCAAGACACACGGATCGCATCTTCAGAACCCTCCTTGGGAAGGCCCTTCCTCTTGGGTCGGTCTTCAGCCAAGGCCCAAGCTTCTCGAGACCCCTGTCCTGCATGGTTGGGCCCTATAGCCAAAGACCCGACCAAGGAGGGACCAAAGCTCTACACCCGATCATAGCCAAAAGGCCGAGAAGCGAGAGGTTAGCATGCTTATATGACCACCTTTTTGCCTGTGGCAGCTGGCTCAATGATCACGTTGATAAATAGCAAGTCAAAGTTTAACACAAGGCTTCAAAGTGCCTCAACAAGAAATGTGAGCTTGGTATGTTGCCGCGTTATTGTTTTCGTTGATCTTTCCATCTTTAGTCTGTATCACCAATGATGTCAACTTTCATTTTCTTCATTTCTTTCTTGACGTTATCTGTCTTTCCCGTCTTATACAGTGTTTTTACATTTCATGTCCTAATACTGACCTTTTTGCATCTGGTTTTCAATTGAGGTTTATCAGTTGCAAGACTCCCAGGAAGGTTTGATTTTGTAGCATCGTTATATCTCAACATAATCTTCAGAGCAGATGGTCCCTCCAGGTAACCATTTCCATTTGTGGCCTTATCAGTCTTGTTATATATACTTTCACCATATTTTATAGCTTTTATTTCTACAGTTGCCCAAAATTAATACCGGTAAAATTTCACATTTTAATAATATCTTCTTCTTCCATTTGCTGTTTTCCCTGTCGCCAGGGGTCAGCAGCACGTAGTTGTTGGTGCCAACGACCTCTGTCCATTGCATCTCCTTCCGTCAGTCCTCTGTTCTCCATGTACCGCTTCAGGATGTCCCTCCACCTCGGCCTCTGCCTTCCGACCGATCGCCTCCCTTTAACTGGTTCTCGCCGTACCCTCTGGACTGCACAACTTTCATCTTTTCTTGCAACATGCCCAAACCAGGTCAACCGTGCTTCCTTCAACTTGTTGCTAATGCATCTTATTTCTGCCACTTTAAAGACATTTTAATAATATATCTGTGCCCAAAATCCAATGTTGTTATGAATTTAGAGTCTCAGCTAAATTCGTGGTATTCTGATGGGAAAAGGTACTTAATTTCTTAACCTCGTAATACAAATGAGGATTGCAAATGTAATAAGCACACTAGTGCCTGGAAAGATATCTCTTTAGTTAATGTTAAAGGGTCCTTTTTGAAAATCTACCCAGACTCTAAGTGTAGTGCCCTCAGAAAAACTTCAACTGCCGGAGTAATGACTGGGGGGTGAATGGGACGGTAAGAATGTTGGGGTGAAGGAATTTGCTACAATTTTTTTTTAAAAAACCCCAATGTAAGCACAGTAATTAAAATGAAGTGATCGCCACCTGACGATTAAGTTTCCGATATTGGTGAAGATGTCTCTGCTTGAAGGCGAGATTTCGAAGCCTTGGACGATATAGTTTAGATGGTTAGGTTTTCCTGTTGACGTCATTGTTAAGCCCTCAGTTCGTTTATACCATGTCTTTAAAACCAAACCTAACGCACGTGCTTCCCACAGTCATTAATTCAGCAAAGAGATCTACCGAAAAGGTGTATTGTGGCATTGTGCTTAACCACTAATTTCAATAAACTTGTCCAGAATACACAAAGCAGTAATTCCAATCACTGATTGAAGGATTAGTGTGAGACTTGACGCTCGCCCGTTTCAAAATAATAGTCGTTAATAAAATGGATCTCAGAGAAGGTATCCGGTGAATTGCCCCCCGAAGAATTGCCCCACAGAAGATTTCCCCCCCAGAATCACGTTTACTTCTGTCATCGCTTTTTCTAAGAGAATCGAAAACGGTATAATCTGTAGAATAGTATAAATTTGCTCAACTTGGAATTTCACGCAGTGTAAGTTGTTATGTTATGAATGAGAATTATCATTTTTCATATTATCATTTAAAGGCCCTGATTTAAAAAACATCTCAGACCTCTTAAGTAATCCAACTACAAAATGTGAACCAACATGATATCCTATTGACCTTATTTAGTTATATGGACCTTATTTAGTTTTCTTCGTTCAGTAGGCCTATTTTGTGCCACCATGGGAACACAACGAAATGTAAACGTAAATTCGGGGGCAGTTATCCGGGGGGCAATTCACCTGGAATCCTCAGAGAAACATCATGCCCATGGTCCCTTGTAAAGCTCATAATCGTCTTAACTCTTCTTGCCCCACCACTGCCCCGCCCACCCCTAAAATATTTGGACTTTTACCGACTTTCTAACCACCCTGGNTACTTCTGTCATCGCTTTTTCTAAGAGAATCGAAAACGGTATAATCTGTAGAATAGTATAAATTTGCTCAACTTGGAATTTCACGCAGTGTAAGTTGTTATGTTATGAATGAGAATTATCATTTTTCATATTATCATTTAAAGGCCCTGATTTAAAAAACATCTCAGACCTCTTAAGTAATCCAACTACAAAATGTGAACCAACATAATATCCTATTGACCTTATTTAGTTATATGGACCTTATTTAGTTTTCTTCGTTCAGTAGGCCTATTTTGTGCCACCATGGGAACACAACGAAATGTAAACGTAAATTCGGGGGCAGTTATCCGGGGGGCAATTCACCTGGAATCCTCAGAGAAACATCATGCCCATGGTCCCTTGTAAAGCTCATAATCGTCTTAACTCTTCTTGCCCCACCACTGCCCCGCCCACCCCTAAAATATTTGGACTTTTACCGACTTTCTAACCACCCTGGATAAGATATTTTTAACCCGCTTAAGTCAAAATTCGGTACAACTGACTACCTTTCCTTCATTTTTCATGACAGGGTCTTATTAGTACACTGCAAATTTGTTGTGTGAGGGGGAAATCCTTCCAGGAAGATCCCGACCGAGACATGCTCGATTGTCAAAAAATCGATTTCTCCCTCCACTGCTGTGGTGATTCTTGAATTAACATTCGTGCTGGCTATTGTTATCACAGCTTTTTCTCCCTGTTATTCAAGCCATTACAATTTGGCCTTGTCATCAGGAACTGTGTTAATGTAGTCACGTAATTTTGTTTCGTGTGACAACGTATGACAGGTCGTTTGTCACACTCACTAAAGTTAAGCTCTGAAGTTCTCTGCAAGGGCCAGGGAATATTCTGTTTCGTTTTGACTTTGAAAGTCAATTTAAGAGCAATAAAACAACTGTACTGGGTGCAGAAAACTGCAGGAACAAAAGGAACAAGAAAGGAAGAGATAAGGGAAGACGAAGATGAGAAAACCAGATCTAAAGAGAAGATGCATATAAAGACAGAAATGAAGAAAATGAAAGGGAATGATCAGCGAGTAGGGAAAAAATTAAATATTAGATAAAGCATATAGAAGGAGAATTTTTTCCAATTTTACCAATTTTTGTTATTTAAAATCTTTAACTGTTTTCGACAGACAAACCAAAAGTTACGAGATGAAAATTAATTATAAATTATGTTGAAAGAACTAAATATAGATGGTGCTCGTTAAGCAACACGAACTCTTCTTATTACCTTGTCCAACCTGGACCAAATGGAGAGCAGAGTGTAGAGTTGAACCTCGATTATCTGAATTTTGGATTATCCGAACTAGATCTTCCGGTCCGGGTAAATATTTGCGAAGACATACTTTGCGTAGCTCAACATTCAAGTGCAATGCTTGCATATGCTGTCGCTTGCCAAATCGAAGAAGAGCAGCCAAATTAAACAGCGATGAATTGATGCCTTCATCAGAAAGTGAATGCACGTACTTTGAACAGTGACCTCATGAACAGAACTACAGTTTGTGCATTTAAGTTTCCGTACACGCTGAATTTTTTTTCTTAACGTTTGGACGATAATACCTGCATTTGAACCATTTCACAAGAAAACAGTTAGTACACAGTTTATTTAAACCAAGTGAAATACATGAAAATACATTTGTAAACCTGTCTTCTAATGTAAATACATGTACATGCATATGGAGTAAAGTGTCGTTTGTTTACGGAAAATCAGTTATCCGAACAAACTGCTTCCCGCCCCTCTTGTTCTGATGATCGAGGATCAACTGTATTAGTCTTTTGCAAACGGAAGTGAGCCTCGTTAGAGAAAAAATGTTCTCGTGAAGAGTCGAAGCATTCACGAGAATTCGAAAGCGAATAAATTAAAATAAATCAACATAAATCCAATCTAGTTTTAGGTTTTGTCAAACATAAATCCGACTCAACATTAGATTAATCTAAAAAGCTGTAGCATGAGATAAAGATTTTTAAAGGAGAAGAGAAACTTTCGGCGGTTTTTTACTGGTGCGCTGCGTATCAGAGTATTTTAAAAAATCATTGTTGAAATCACACAAAGCCACAAGGTCACAAATTCCAAATAAAAAGATTTTTAAACCACAACGTCATATCCTAATAAAAAACTGCATTCGTTAATAAGGATAAGTGAGGCGTGGCTTAATGGTTAGTGCAGCTGCACCGCAAAAAAGAGGTTTCGGGTTTGGTTCCCTGAGCGAAAGGAAAGATCCTGGAATTTTACAAAATAAAAGGCTAATGCCAATGGTTAGCGTCAGGAAGGGCATCCGGCAGTGAAATTCCTATCGTGCCAAATCCAAGTCCCTATGAAGGGCACCGGCTGAGCCCCAGCTACTGGGAGAAAAATTCATTTTACAGTTGTTTGGTTGTTTGGTCCTAGCCAGCATGCAGAATTTCCTTGAGCCTCATTACTCCCGAGACCTCTCTGATCAGAAGCAATAGTACTAATTAAGACTAAAAACATGTGTAAATATTCGTACTATTTCTCTTTGGTAGCAGTAGGTAGTTCTTGCAAAAATTATTCAGGAATTGGTGTTTGTGGTACAAGTAAAAAGTTTGGGAGCATAGAAACCTGCCAGCTGCAAAGCTCCTTGTTTTTATCCAAAAATACTAGAAAAGCAAACATCGCTGTGCAAAATTGCCAAAAAGTACTCCAAAGAGTACTAAATGGAGCATTCTTTAGAATTACAACAAAAAGTGTAAAATATCCTTCGAAAACTCCAAACTCCACGAAAACACTGTATTCAAAAACGCCCCATTTTCGGTGTTTCGAGAATCATTCTGTGCTCTTTTGAATGGACACATTGCAAACACGATAAACTTACCACCAACGTGCTACTGTAGTCACAAAATAGGACGCCAAAATTACTGGACGTGTGACTTTTGAGCTCTTGTCATGAAAAACCATGTAAATTCAAAAAATATGGTATTGTTTCAATGACTCAGTCAGAGGACTCGAAGATAGGGTTTCCTCTGTCTACGAAGAGCGGGCTTTTCTTCAATTCTGCCACTGAGGCAAAGGCCCTTAATGTATCAAACAATATTTATATCTTAAGTATGTACAATCTGAAATAAGGAATAACTTTATCCAGCAATGCATTTAAAATTTAAAAATATCGATTTAAAAAAATACAATCAATAAAATTTGTGCATGACTGAAACTTGTTTTGTTATCTAGCAATGTCTGCAGAATATATCAACCCTGTAATAGCCTAGCTAAATAAACAAACCTTGTGCTAAACTAGCTAAATATACAAAATATACTAACCTTGTAGTAAACTAGCTAAATATAATAAATATACCAACCCTGCAGTAAAGTAGCTTGATATACTAACCTTGTAGTAAACTAGCTAAATATACTAAATATACTAACCCTGCAGTAAAGTAGCTTGATATACTAACCTTGTAGTAAACTAGCTAAATATACTAAATATTCTGACCCTGCAGTAAACTAGCTAAATATACTAACCTTGTGCTAAACTAGCTAAATATACAAAATATACTAACCTTGTAGTAAACTAGCTAAATATAATAAATATACCAACCCTGCAGTAAAGTAGCTTGATATACTAACCTTGTAGTAAACTAGCTAAATATACTAAATATACTAATCTTGTAGTAAACTAGCTAAATATACTAAATATACCAACCCTGCAGTAAAGTAGCTTGATATACTAACCCTGCAGTAAACTAGCTAAATATACTAAATATTCTAACCTTGTAGTAAACTAGCTAAATATACTAAATATACTAACCCTGCACTAAACTAGCTAAATATACTAACCTTGTAGTAAACCAGCTAAATATACTAAATATACTAACCTTGTAGTAAAGTAGCTTGATATACTAACCTTGTAGTAAACTAGCTAAATATACTAAATATACTAACCCTGCAGTAAACTAGCTAACTATACTAACCTTGTGCTAAACTAGCTAAATATACAAAATATACTAACCCTCCAGTAAAGTAGCTTGATATACTAACCTTGTAGTAAACTAGCTAAATATACTAACCTTGTAGTAAACTAGCTAAATATACAAAATATACTAACCCTGCAGGAAAGTAGCTAACTATACTAACCTTGTAGTAAACTAGCTAAATATACTAAATATACTAACCTTGTAGTAAACTAGCTAAATATACAAAATATACTAACCCTCCAGTAAACTAGCTAAATATACAAAATATACTAACCCTGCAGTAAACTAGCTAAATATACAAAATATACTAACCCTCCAGTAAAGTAGCTTGATATACTAACCTTGTAGTAAACTAGCTAAATATACTAAATATACTAACCCTTCAGTAAACTAGCTAAATATACTAACCTTGTAGTAAACTAGCTAAATATACAAAATATACTAACCCTGCAGGAAAGTAGCTAAATATACTAACCTTGTAGTAAACTAGCTAAATATACTAAATATACTAACCTTGTAGTAAACTAGCTAAATACACTAAATATACTAACCCTCCAGTAAACTAGCTAAATATACAAAATATACTAACCCTGCAGTAAACTAGCTAAATATACTAACCTTGTAGTAAACTAGGTAAATGAACTAACCCTGGTTCTTATTGATAGCCCTAGGTAGTATATTACCATTTTAATTCATAAAGTCTTATACCGAGTTAAGTTCACTGTACCCAAAACATAAATTTGCATGTATTACTATAACTGGTGCATTGACGCAGTATTTTTTATTTGAATATTAAATCTGTTTGGATTTATTGATTTAAGCTACTTAAAATTCAATCTATAAGGGGCTTTAGGCTCCATTATGAAGCTTTATTTGAAAAGTCCAACGAAAATACTAGTAGTAAATAGAATAATTATAGCTATTAATTTAGGATAAAAGAAGGTTGAGATGATAATAGATAGTGTCAAATACCTTAAAAGCATTGAGTGTTTTTACTATTTAGTGTGTGTATTAAAGAAGACCCTTGAACTAAAAATAAACAGATAGAAGAGCTCCTTAATTACTGTCTAAAAATAATGGTGCTTTTATAGAACCAATTAACTAGAATCTGATTTAAAGTATAAAACATGCTGACTGAAAATAAAGAGAAAAAAATTACCAACATGAGCAATAACTATTCAAAGTAAATTTGAAAGATGCACGATCATACTACATAAATGCCATCTCTAAAACAATTTCAGGACCAATAACAAAGCTTTGATTGTTCAACGCTGGATCTACGAGAATATATTGAAATGCAACCAAAAAGTCAATCACAACAGGAGTTGCAGTAGTAATAAGGGCCCTGACAAGAGTAAACGTTACATTGGCCGTAGAGTAGCACCAGACATAAAAGTAATAGACGACGTAGTACTAATGATAATAGCTCAAGTAGCACTAATAGTAAAAATAACATACTCAGCAGTAAAATGAGCAGCTCCACGTTGTACATCAAGTACATCAAATAGTAGTAGAAGACGTAACAGGAGACGTAGAAGTGGTAATAGCCATGCTAGTAATAACAGTAGTAGTAACAGTTATTGTTGTTGTGATGGCAGTGAGTAGAATCTGTAGATAAACGGATGTATTCATATTTTTGGGAGTGATATTTTCCATGCTTTAGACCACTGCATGGCGAAGGATAAAGATCAGGTCATTTATAAACATTTGGAAAAGAAAGGGAAATCAAAGGAGTAATATTGTGTTTTTTGTTTATTTATATATTTTTTAATATAGTCTATTGATATAATCTAAAATAATCTATTTATTTATTTACCTATTTATTTACCTATTTATTTATTTACCTTTTTATTTATTTATTTACTTTACAGTTGTGTGATGAAGGTATTCCCAATTACTTTTATTCTAAAGTTACTAGATTTGTCGTGACCTGACAGGTCCAAATAATTCATTGATAGCTTTTATTATTTTCTTACCTTCAGCATATTATTTGTTTTCCTTAAGCTCTGTTCACAGGAGGAACTCTGCAAAAACACGAAACTTTTACAATCTTTTTAGACAAACTGTGTTAAGCACCTTACTAAAATTGGGGAAAAAAATAACTTTTTAAGCTCTCTCCCAGTCTTCTTTATATATTTATAATCATTTTACTCAAAAAAGTCTTCATACAGGACAACCTGTTTCTTGATAACATAATACCTCTTTCTAAAAGACTCACCCGCACCATAACAGCTCTGCTCTTTTACCTTAAGGCTAGATAAATGAAGAGACTTTTATGAATTATATATGCAGTGTCGTCTGGGATCTTTGCTGACAAATCAACAATCTTGTTATTGTTGACAACATATCTTCAAACTTATGCAAGTATAAATACTTGTTTTTATTTTAATTATACGTAAATGCACCTGATTTCAAACATCGTAGAAAAATTCTGAAAGTAATTCAAATCTTGTTTTCAAAAGGGAAGGGCCTGGTTTGCTTTTAAATAAGTTTGTCAGTCAGAATCGAGGGAATAAGTTCAAAGTTGTTATGGAAGCAAGTTGCTTCACAGACACCAAAAATTGCACCTTCATCTACAGGACGCAAGTGCATTGACTGATAGTGTAAAGGAAAGAGAAAGTTTTCATTCCAAAACACTTTTATTTCTATAGATGTTTTCTTTTTCCTTTTCAGCAATTCTAATTTCCTGTTTGTCGCTTCTTTACAGTGGTGCTTAACAAATTGCAAGATCAAACCTTTGCAGTTCCAGGACTTAAAGTGGAAGAGATTGAAAACGAATCTCGACAGGAAAATTGAGAAGAAACATAAACTCTTAGAGTATGGACTAAACAACTCATAAAATGTTGATGGGTAATGCTTCCTCTGATTTTGGTCTACAGGAGATATGCGATAATTCGAAATTGATCAAAGCAGTTAGTCGAATAACGTTCTCCGTTTCCACAGCCAAAGAGTGACGTGGCAATGAAGTGTTACGAACACTCAAAACAACGTATTAGGTAACAGAAGCATTGAATTGAACGTTCGGCTTAAAGCGCTCCACAGTATTGATTTGAAAAACGTTTGGGTTAAAACGCTCCACAGTATTGAATTGAAAAACGCTCGAGTTTAAGCGCTCCACAGTATTCAATTGAAAAACGTTCGAGTTGAGGCGTTCGAATACCTAAAATTGTTCCTGAAAAATGTTTACCACCATCTATACTATTTGTTATTATTAATTTTATTATTTCATAATTGTTATACAGGTAAATCGTAATCAGTCAATTAAAATACTGTTCTCCCTATGACACCTGTTCACGTGCTAATCGGAAGTGAGATGACAAAGATGCTGTTGCTATATATTTTATTACATAGAGCCTGGTGACCAATCAAGCCACAAAGAAATAGACCAAGGGAACATCATACCATTATTCCTGTCCATCTGTGAAACAAGATATGATCAAATGACACAAACGTTCGATTGTTGCTTGTACTTTGGGACCATCAAAGCAAAAACGCTTCATAGTCTAGTTGCATGGTCAGTGAAGATCGTATTGAAAGCAAAACAGAGCGTGTGCGACCATTGCAAAATACATTTCGTCAGCAACTGTTGTGTGTGATAGCATTTCAGGAGATGAAATAGGACTCGATGCATGACCTCGATGCTCAAAATTTTGATCTTAAAAATATGGCTTCTCGTCAAAATAAAGTTAGTACTCCATATTTTGATAGTAAGAAAGTTGTTCCAATTGGTCGAATGAAACTGTCTTGGTATTAGTATTAGTATTCGTATTAGTATTAGTATTAGTATTAGTATTAGTATTAGTATTGGTATTAGTCATAGTCTTAGTATTAGTATTAGTATTAGTATTAGTATTATATTTGTTATAATTATTATTATTAGTATTAGTATTAGTATTAGTATTAGTATTAGTATTAGTATTAGTATTAGTATTAGTATTAGTATTAGTATTAGTATTAGTATTAGTATTAGTATTAGTATTAGTATTAGTATTAGTATTAGTATTAGTATTAGTATTAGTATTAGTATTAGTATTAGTATTAGTATTAGTATTAGTATTAGTATTAGTATTAGTATTAGTATTAGTATTAGTATTAGTATTAGTATCTAAACAATACATTGGCATATGGAATGAACGCTATCAAATCGGAAATATTGAGCTACTTTGTCTGCAAGTTTTGTAACAAAGAAAAACTCTGAAACATGTCATCAAATAATGTAAAACTTTACTGTTAGAGTTGAGATTTAATTGAGGGCATGATTCGATTTAACTTAACGTTTACAAAACAATGAAATCATAAGGGTTAGGAACCTTTGTAGACATAGATATTTCCCAAGACCTGTCAATCATAACTGGTGAAGAACAACGACCAAAAGCTACTTTAAAAATTAATTGGGTACTAAAACAAACAACTCTGCTTATTGTTAGACACTTTGGGGAAATGTTAGTTATGAGAAGAACACAAACTGAAATGTAAGCGTCATCTTTTCCTCTTTTAATCTTATTGGTTCGTTCAGTTTGTCATCCTTCTATTTGAAACACTAATTAGACAATATGAATATTCGACACTAAACAAATTGTAACCAACTGCTTTCGTGGATAACGTTTCTTCAAAGACAACATACTTAGTAATTAGTTGTCAATTATAGGATTTTTGTATCAACAGGGAATTAGTTACCTTACAATGGAATTTTTTCATTATATAATGTAGATACCTCCATCAATTATGCACAACAAAAAGAGAAATCGGTAAAACGTTAATTATAGGGTTTTTGTATAATCTCTTAAGATATTCAACATTTCCCTTGTTTTGAAGTTTGGATGCGTCATTCTCTAGGATTAAAATAAACCGATAAGAAATTTAATTAGTTTAAAATTTGAACATCCCCAAAACTCTAAAGTTAGGCTTTCTTAATTAACTTACAATGCTATAGAAAAGTTCGACATTCGACTGCCGTTCTCATTGCCAAGTTGGAATCGTCATTATAGACTGAAGACAACCTATTGGCAAATTTTCAAAATTATCACATTAAACATATCTAGGACAAGTTTGATTAAGCAGTGTCATTCTGGTTTTAATTTCGTTTTGGTCAATATCATAGACACTGCTTAAATAGTTAATTGCAATTAGTATGGTAAATGGGGAACTCAATTGTTAGGAATCGTCAAGTCTTTTGTGTTACTATGCTATTTTTTTTTACATCATCCATCTGGCTAGGGACCGACAGAGCGGGCGCATTATGACCACCCCGTCCTGAAAGGATATGGCACCTAGAGAGAGAGACAGAGAGAGAGACACAGAGACACAGACACAGAGACAGAGATAGAGACAGAGACACAGACACAGAGACAGAGAGAGACAGAGAGACAGACAGACAGAGACAGACAGAGAGACAGACAGACAGAGAGACAGAGAGAGACAGAGAGAAGGAGGGAAGA
>RDPX01000333.1:73722-92110 GCA_003991215.1 Morbakka virulenta
AGTAGTAGTAATAGTAGTAGTAATAGTAGTAGTAGTAGCAGTAGTAGTAGTAGTAGTAGTAGTAATAGTAATGGTAGTAGTTGTTGTAATAGTAGTAGTAATAGTAGTAGTAGAAGAAGTAGTAATAATAGTAGTAATAGTAGTAGTAGTAGTACTCCTTTTACATCTGCTAGCACTATTTCTACACTGGTATGATAATGGTATCATTTACTCTATTTTTAATAGTGATGAAGGAAAGAAATTCTATATAATTAGTGAGTTAAGTTGATTTTCATTAATAGTAATTATTTACCAGAAATATAATGAATCACTTACTTTTTTACTCTTGCACAAATAAAACCAGCATGTTGTTTAGTCAGCCTTTGGATTACTAAGTTTTTTAAATATTATTCCAGGTATAGCCTCAAATATTGGCATTATTTGGAAACAGAAAAGCATTCTGTACTTACAGAGAAATGGTTTCTGAATTTCATCTGTTTTCATTCTGATACAATCGAAATTATAAAATTGTCATTGTCCTTCAAACACCATGCATTTTCAGATTTCAAATCCCACATAAAAAACACGACAGATGTAGATGCACTGTCTCAATGTATTTCAGCAAATGACCTTAAAGAGTAGAATTAGTACAAGTCACGAAAGGTCAGTTACCCTGACTTCAAAAATGCCATAAATCAGTGTTTTCCATAGATCGCTGCTCAAAATAGTTTATAATTTTTCTCCAATATGACAATGATATTCTTTAAGAGATTAGTTGTTTTCTGATAGCCCTTTTTATAAAAGATATTGGATAGTTATAGAGACTATGCACATATCAATCTTTTATGATATGAGCATCTGACAAGAGAGATTAACTTCACTAACCAACCCCCCCTGGCAGAATAACAAACAATCACCCATGCATATCCACTCATGATAAAAAATTCCTTTAGCATAAGCCCTTCTATTCAATAATATTATTCACAAGAGGTTTTTGGCAGTAAAAGAACACAGAAAAACTCAGAAGATTGTTTATGAGGACGATACTAAGAGGTTGATGTGAAATTTTAATCAAAGACGATGGTAGAAGAACGATCAATCAAATTAATTGTACTTGGCAGGGAAGGTGTTGGAAAAACTGGTATGTTGAATTGCCATTTTGTATTTCCTGTTCAAATTAAGTATGTTTGTTTGCGAGTAATGACTCTGTTTTGATTTAAATCTAAACGATTCGGGAAAGAAAGAAATGTAAGGGATTTTTTTCTAAATTGGTTTCGAACTAAAAAATTTTTTTTTTAATTCCTTCTAATATTTCAGGTATAATTATTTATTTTTAAGACCTATCCTATGATTTTAATGTCAAATCCTATTCAAAGTATTGAAATTACCTATTACATAAAGATATGAGGATTTTAATAGTTCTCATGATTGAATTTTTGACTGGAAAAATCTGATTGTATCTTATGAATGCATATTAAACCCAACTTATGTCTTATCATGACTTCGTTAATTTCAAGAGGCATTGCCTTTATTTAAAAGTATATTATAAGCTAATTCGGTGGACAATAAGTTTCACAGAACATTTAATAAAGAAAACCCGTAGACCTTTTGGTGACAACGCGTGGGAAGATAATAAGATTCTTGTCACCTTTTAACCATGACAGAGTATTCTAAAGGAACATTCCACTGATTTCAAGCCCTTTTTTTTATTAATACAATATCCTTAGTTTAAATCTATCCTTCACGTATCACTCGTTTTTCAGCATTTTATGCCAACACTTTGTAAGCTATCATCCAAAATTAGCGATATGACTAAGTGGAACAAGTTTTGCAACTGCTATAGTAAGCCACAAGAGCAGATCAACCGCAAATATTCTAGTAAAAATGTTCGTGATTTCTTCTTCACGATTTATTCTTTGACACAAAATAACTCAAATAGTTTTATTATTTTATATTGAAGAATTACTAGTAACTACTGCTTTTTTTTCTCTAAGTTCTAATATTTTTTTTTCTGCAACAAAAGATTGTGTTCAATAAAAATTACAGTTGATATCAGATGCAAAGCAATTCATTTCAATTCACTTCAATTCACTTCAATTCATTTCTTTAGCCAATACTACAAGTACTATATTTCACTTTTTGTGTAACATGCCTTGTTATACAATATACTTAAAGTAGGAAGATTTATTGGTATATACAAAAGACGTTCGTCGGAAATTGTGGATTATCGGGTATATTTTTACTGTTTCTATTTTTACCGTCCGTAAATCAGGAGTTTTTCCCCTACCTTCGATAAAATTATAACAGTCACTTGAAGAAGTTTTGAAATTCACCTTGATTTCTTACTTGTTTATCACACTTTCCTAGAATCCCACAGTCGAAGCCATTGTTCTGTTTTTAATGGAACAAAAAACTCGAGGGTTTTCAAATGACACAAAGTTATAGATATAGGAGCTTTATCGTATCCTGAGTTGTAAGCTTTCACTGAGCTCGATAAAAAAACCCTTGCAATTCATGACATGGTAAATCTCCAATATTTATGCCTTTCAGCTTCCATGAAAGTTGTTACGCGTTCTTCAGCATTAATTTATGAAGTGTTTTGTAGATATTGACCAAAGTGTTTTTGGAGCTACCAAGGTGTAGGGTTGTGTCCAAAACCAGTCCATGTCTCATTATCTGTACAAAAATTAATTTATTTTGGTATTATAAAAAGTAACAGGTCTCTTGACATGTCTCTTATTGATATCAGATTGATTTTGTTATATAGCTTGAATGATTAACCACTATAAATATAAACTATAATAATAATAATGATAATAATGATGATGATGATGATGATGATGATGATGATGATGATGATGAGAAAGTAATTGTCTGTTTTCGCTATTCTAAGTAATCCCAATGTAGTTCACTAATACATCAGTTGTGGGTGATTTTACTGGCCAAATTAGTACACTTCTTAATTTTAGACTTGAATTTATTTTTTTCACTCATTCATTGACACTCGACAGCTCTGATTGGAATATTTACTTCAAGAGGTTCTGAAAACCATTGTTTACGGTGAAGTAGCGGACAAGTGATTGAATCAACAAATTACGGTGCAAGAAGTTTGGTGTTGGAATCCCAGCGACGTTCCTAGCAGTACTACGCCCAATTTGTTTCTCGGTTATATGTGCGACAGTGGGCCTTTTATTGATGGTATCCCTGGTAAATAGTAGGGAAATGTTTGATTTTCACATATTCTATTTATGGAAGACATATTCCATTTCTGAAGCAACAGATCAACAAAAAAAAGAACAGAAAGCATGCAAGGCACGTAAATCGCAAGACATATGGGGCGCCTTCCAGGGCCCCTTCTCTTGGGTTGATCAAGAGCCAGCATTCAACCACTTCAAGATCACTTGTTCTGCATTGCTAAGCCCTATTACTCAAGACCTGACCAAGGAGAAACCAGAGTTTTACACTTGATATAAGCCAATTGGATGATAAGCGGCAAAGAGCGTCGTAATACCGAGCTTGTACATATTTTAAAAGATAGAATTAGGAGAGGAAGAAAATCAATAAGTTAAAAATATTAAAAATAAAAAGATTAATATCATATCGTTATATATTGTGCTTTGCATGATACGTCCAGCATATTCACTATAACACTGAGATAAATCCATTAAATAATCCCTTAAATCAATAAAATATTTAGAACCTACCTATGGTAAAAACAAGGAATACAAAATTATTTTTGCGATCATTTGCCCATTTTCTTCATGTTAAATCGAGCAAAATGCTGATTTTCAAGCCCTAATGCAATTATTTAATTTGTTAGGAAGTTTATTGAAAGCATTATTAATGTCTTCTTTAAAGATCAAATTCGAAATCTAGAGTTTTTGGCTTATTTAAAAAGTTCGAGTTTTGGTATATGCTTTATGCGTAATATAAATTTCTCTTCTTTTTTTATTATTAGTGCGCTTTTGTCTTTTCTTGGGTCGGTGGAAAAAATTGGAAGTGATCAGCACTTTTTTATGTCATGAGCACCTCAGTTTGTAAACCCTTTCTTTTCGTTTCCCTTCTAAAATAGTACATCCTTCTCCTCTTTTCTTCAAGGCGCTTTGCTTTTTTGTCTGTTCTAAAAAGCTTATATCTGCTGCTATTCTCAGTGGGTGGTCTTTATCTCTTTGTTCAATATCCCATATTTTTCTTGCACATTAGCTTTTTTTAGAACATGGAGTCTTCGATAACACAATGTGCTTTCTTCAAGTGTGCGCATATATATACATATGTTAACAAATATGACAAGTTTTCGGGTAGCAAGGGTCACTATAATGCAAGCATACATAAGGAAAGGACTACATTTCTTCCTTCTGATAAGCGTTTTCATATATTTTGAGATTTTCAGCGGCTTGTCTAACGTTTCTTTTACAAGAAATAGTTCTTAATTCATACTTCTTTTTATTTTCCTCTCAGTTGCTCCCCACTTCATGGGTTGCCACAGCGATTATTTCCTCTCCACCCAGCTCAATATATCGCATCTGCTCGCTCCAGCTCCAGCTTTTCCTTATCTTATATTAGATAGTGGTACCATTTCATCTTTGGTTTCTCTTTTCGTCTTGTTCTGGATGCTCTCATCTCCATCACTCTACGTCCGACATACTCTTCAAACGTGCTTTGCAAATAACCTCAATGTAGCCTCGTGCAACTTGCCCGCTATCTCTCCAACTCCAATAACTTCTCTGATCCTGTCGTTCTTAATAATATCCTTCCTGGTAACCCCAAGAGACCATTGCAGCATATAAAACTCCGCTACGTTCATTTTCCTCTCTAAGCTGTTAATCGTTGGTACCGCTTCGATCCCATACACCAAGGAAGGCCTGACCACGAATATATACACCTTTCCCTTGACCTTCGTTGGCATTCTTCCGTTTCATAGCATTTTAGTCACTTTCTTCCAACTAACCCAGCCAGACTGAATTCTCTTTCCCACCTCTATACCACTACCATCGTCACTCTGAAGTGTCGAACCAAGATACTTAAACTCAGACTTCTCAGGCATCTCATTTACGTCTATCTCTATCGTTCTTGATATTTACGAGCCACATCAATATCAAAGCGTAAGAAAATGTACAAAAATAACTTGTATTTTAAAAGCACCATCGTTAATTTAGTTTTGAGGTTGTTTTGTCTACTGATGCAAAACTTCACACGTTTCAAAAGAGCATAAAATGTAACGTCTCAATGATTTTAGTAAACACACGACTTAAAGAGATCAAGCTAGTATTACTTCATCAAAGTAATGCAATGCTGTCATGGAGTTGTACTTATAAATGTACAAAGCCCTTAATTTGGAAATGATGTAAATAGACATTTTGATATTCTATTAAAAATTATACGTATTTAGTATAATAAGCTTGCTTTATCATAAGACGATTAAGCTTTTATGTCTACATACTCTACCGTCATCCACCAGAAAGAAGAGAAGACATTTCAATTTGGTATGCATTGATCCAATGTAAATTAATTTGCTTATTTTGTCTCTTTTCAGTTGATTGCTTTAATTCTTATTTATTTTCCCGTTATTTTTGAAACAGTTCCCTACTACTTAGATGTGTCGAACTGACTCGAACTTTTTTCACTACCGTTCACCATTCGATACACCTTTTCTTTGCTTTTTTGAGGATATCCTTTTAGAATTAAAGGGTTCTGTTTTAAAGAAGGAGTTCCAGGGGTGGGGTGTACGAATCGTGTGAGTGGATGACTAATAGGCTTTTGGTAACTTTTCTGCCAAAGAGTAATTAATTGTAACCTTTTTAGATTCCCCTTGAAATGCTCAAAACATGATTACGTTATATCCGTGTCATATTTATTACCATTAACAAAATAACCAGAATATATTTAAAAATAAATCAAAGAAACTGAAAGTGCATTCCAAAAGCTTTCCGCAAGAATTGAATACCTTTCTGCGAATGTAACTTCTTATTTCCTGTCATTGTATTTCATTTTATTCAATATAAATGTAATTTATATGTGTTTATGTAAATGGATACATGTATATGTATAGTACATATATTAGTGATTTGGAATACTTTTAAGAAAATAATGGTTTCGACACGTACTCAGAAGAAACAAAAATGCCAAAAACAAGAAAGGAAAACATGGAGTGCACCAGTCACAAAAAAGGGAATCAGAGGATGTGATGGGCTGAGATAGAGTGAAGATAGAGTGAAAGAAGAACATAGATGCTTGAGAATTGGAATAATAAAGACAAGAAACAGAATCAAATTAAGAAACTGAGAAGAGCAATCAATCTGAGGTAACATTAAACCGAAGGCCGAAAAAAGAAGAGGGATGTTGTAGGAATACTGTTCTTCAGTCAGTAAATTTGATTGGTTGCTAACATAACCGGATTTCTGTTGTTTTCCAAAAGGTTTAAGTACGGACCCACATAGTTGAGAGTACAATAGCATACAGACTTTTGTGCAGGCTTTGGGTTTTTTTTGAACAAATTTGTTACAAAGAGAGGAAATGAGGTTGGCTAAAAATGTTAAAATAGATGGTAAAATGGTAAAATCGAATGACAGTGGGAGAGGGTATACAGCCATGTATAAAGATCAAACTCAATTAAAGAAAGGATGGAATACCAAAGGATGGTACTCGATGTTCCCTTTTCCGATCTTCTATTCCAGTTATAATCCCAGTAATAATGATGATGATGATAAAAGTAAATAACAAAATAGAATTATAAATAACAAAAACAACAATGCATTCCACGGGCTCAGAAAAATAAAACGTTGCAAAACTAGTACTTTGGGCACTTTGTGGCAAATATAGATTAAACAAGGCTCGAAACTGGTGGGAACATAAAGCCAAAAGGCATTTTCAAACAGGTTCATGCAAAGATCCTGGTTGACTTAATGGTTTAGTATGGCAATGGAAACAAGTATAAAACATCAATCTCGTGATAATTGAGATAAAAAACAAAGCAGGATTACAGCTTTAGGTTCCCCTTCTGACCATAGAATATGTCAGAAAAAAGGGAAATTAGTTAAAGTGTATGACATGTTAGTAAAGAAAATGAAGAGGTCATGATTGCTGAAAAAGTTGGTAGGGATAGCAATAGTAAAAGAATAACTAGGATTTTAGGAAATGATAGTCAAAAGTATGGGCAGTAAAACAGTAATTAGGGTTTCCGGGGACAGTAAGTCAAGAGTCTGAGCACCAAAATAGTAATTGAAATTTCAGGAACATTGAGTCAAGAATTTAAGCTGTAAAATAGTAATTAAGGTTTGACGAACATCAAGACAAGAAATTGAGGAGTAAAATAGTAATTAAGGTTTGACGAACATCAAGACAAGAAATTGAGGAGTAAAATAATAATTAAGGTTTGACGAACATCAAGACAAGAAATTGAGGAGTAAAATAATAATTAAGGTTTGACGAACATCAAGACAAGAAATTGAGGAGTAAAATAATAATTTAGGTTTGACGAACATCAAGACAAGAAATTGAGGAGTAAAATAATAATTAAGGTTTGACGAACATCAAGACAAGAAATTGAGGAGTAAAATAATAATTAAGGTTTGACGAACATCAAGACAAGAAATTGAGGAGTAAAATAATAATTAAGGTTTGACGAACATCAAGACAAGAAATTGAGGAGTAAAATAATAATTAAGGTTTGACGAACATCAAGACAAGAAATTGAGGAGTAAAATAATAATTAAGGTTTGACGAACATCAAGACAAGAAATTGAGGAGTAAAATAATAATTAAGGTTTGACGAACATCAAGACAAGAAATTGAGGAGTAAAATAATAATTAAGGTTTGACGAACATCAAGACAAGAAATTGAGGAGTAAAATAATAATTAAGGTTTGACGAACATCAAGACAAGAAATTGAGGAGTAAAATAATAATTAAGGTTTGACGAACATCAAGACAAGAAATTGAGGAGTAAAATAATAATTAAGGTTTGACGAACATCAAGACAAGAAATTGAGGAGTAAAATAATAATTAAGGTTTGACGAACATCAAGACAAGAAATTGAGGAGTAAAATAATAATTAAGGTTTGACGAACATCAAGACAAGAAATTGAGGAGTAAAATAATAATTAAGGTTTGACGAACATCAAGACAAGAAATTGAGGAGTAAAATAATAATTAAGGTTTGACGAACATCAAGACAAGAAATTGAGGAGTAAAATAATAATTAAGGTTTGACGAACATCAAGACAAGAAATTGAGGAGTAAAATAATAATTAAGGTTTGACGAACATCAAGACAAGAAATTGAGGAGTAAAATAATAATTAAGGTTTGACGAACATCAAGACAAGAAATTGAGGAGTAAAATAATAATTAAGGTTTGACGAACATCAAGACAAGAAATTGAGGAGTAAAATAATAATTAAGGTTTGACGAACATCAAGACAAGAAATTGAGGAGTAAAATAATAATTAAGGTTTGACGAACATCAAGACAAGAAATTGAGGAGTAAAATAATAATTAAGGTTTGACGAACATCAAGACAAGAAATTGAGGAGTAAAATAATAATTAAGGTTTGACGAACATCAAGACAAGAAATTGAGGAGTAAAATAATAATTAAGGTTTGACGAACATCAAGACAAGAAATTGAGGAGTAAAATAATAATTAAGGTTTGACGAACATCAAGACAAGAAATTGAGGAGTAAAATAATAATTAAGGTTTGACGAACATCAAGACAAGAAATTGAGGAGTAAAATAATAATTAAGGTTTGACGAACATCAAGACAAGAAATTGAGGAGTAAAATAATAATTAAGGTTTGACGAACATCAAGACAAGAAATTGAGGAGTAAAATAATAATTAAGGTTTGACGAACATCAAGACAAGAAATTGAGGAGTAAAATAATAATTAAGGTTTGACGAACATCAAGACAAGAAATTGAGGAGTAAAATAATAATTAAGGTTTGACGAACATCAAGACAAGAAATTGAGGAGTAAAATAATAATTAAGGTTTGACGAACATCAAGACAAGAAATTGAGGAGTAAAATAATAATTAAGGTTTGACGAACATCAAGACAAGAAATTGAGGAGTAAAATAATAATTAAGGTTTGACGAACATCAAGACAAGAAATTGTGGAGTAAAATAATAATTAAGGTTTGACGAACATCAAGACAAGAAATTGAGGAGTAAAATAATAATTAAGGTTTGACGAACATCAAGACAAGAAATTGAGGAGTAAAATAATAATTAAGGTTTGACGAACATCAAGACAAGAAATTGAGGAGTAAAATAATAATTAAGGTTTGACGAACATCAAGACAAGAAATTGAGGAGTAAAATAATAATTAAGGTTTGACGAACATCAAGACAAGAGTTTGTGAAGTAAAATAGTAATTAAGGTTTGACGAACATCAAGACAAGAGTTTGTGAAGTAAAATAGTAATTAAGGTTTGACGAACATCAAGACAAGAAATTGAGAGTAAAATAGTAATTTAGGTTTGACGAACATCAAGACAAGAGTTTGTGAAGTAAAATAGTAATTAAGGTTTGACGAACATCAAGACAAGAGTTTGTGAAGTAAAGTAGTAATTAAGGTTTGACGAACATCAAGACAAGAGTTTGTGAAGTAAAGTAGTAATTAAGGTTTGACGAACATCAAGACAAGAGTTTGAGGAGTAAAATAGTAATTTAGGTTTGACGAACATCAAGACAAGAGTTTGAGGAGTAAAATAGTAATTAAGGTTTGACGAACATCAAGACAAGAGTTTGAGGAGTAAAATAGTAATTTAGGTTTGACGAACATTAAGACAAGAGTTTGAGGAGTACATAGAGGAATAAGAACCAGTGTTTGGTTGGAGCTTTAACATAAGACAAATCTGTTAGCAACAGATCTGAATCTCAACAGGGTGCTTAAGTGTGATAACTCTATTCATTGCAAGTGAAGAGCTGACACCATAAAACTACTGCAGTATTAGGGGATGAGTGAAAAAAAGACCAAAACAAACTTTTCCTTCCTTCTCATAGCCATCATAACAAAATTATTTCTTTTCTTGACTTTTTTGGAACACTACTATACATTTCAGTGATGACGTGTCAAAATATATTTTTTGTTGGCTGAAAACATGTTATTGCCTCTATTGAACTGAACTCCGTTGTGTGGTTTTACCCGCCAATGTCAAAACCAATTTGGCGCCTCAGTTTTCAATTTTATAGATAAGCCATCTTATTACTTATATTTGTGTTTATCGCTTTAAATTATGTAATGAAATTACTAGCTCTTTGTATATATGTTTTGTTGCTATATATGTGTGTGTATATATGTATATCATTTAATAGCTAATATGTTTTTCCTTTTATGTGATGTTTCAAACTGGGCTTACTAGAGCATAACAAGCTAGTAGTAGTGAATGAAATAGATGTTTTGAATTGTAGCTCCCATGGGCAAATCTAGTTAGTTGCCTCAGTAGAAGCTCGATTTGTTTAGTTCACAGTAGAATAAAAGATGGACTTTAAACGGACTGAAAAAATTATAAAATAAGTCTCGCAATCCTAAATTTAAACTAACAACCTTGGGCATATTGGTTGGTCAGCTGCCAAACCTAATACAGGCATTGGCGATCATGCGACTCCAGACCATCCTATCACTGCAGGCATGGATGAGGTAATTACAGCTCAGACTGTTGTTCATAGCCCACTTGTTTAGAGACTGTATAAATGTCTTTCTTTGTCGTCCTCTAGCTTGCCTGTCCTTGATCTTTCCTAAAAAAGCAAGGCATTCCAGACTAGGTTGTCTCCTAATGTGCCCGAGGAATTGCATCTGCCTTTGCCGTGTTGTGTTGATGAGTGACCTTTTGGTGTTGGCCATGGCAAGGACTTGTTTGATTTTTTTCTGTCCATGATATTTGAAGCATTCTTTTCAGAAACCATGTTTCATTTTGGACATATTAACCAACAAAAAAGGCTCAAGGGATGTTTTCAACTTGTCCTATCTATAATTGTAACGGACAGGTGTTTTTATATGATGTTTCGCACTGAATAAAATTGTAACGCATACGTTAGAAACTTGAAGTGTGCCGCTAATACTATCACCTAATTGGTTAATTTGTACTTATTGTCTATAAAAAGATAGTTTAAGTCGTAAAAGGCATCTAAAATATCTTTCCGTTTCTTACTAGATACGTATTTCTTGTATCAACCTTGTCATTTCATCCGGAAAATGTTTATATTTCCTGGACAGTCTAATTTGTTGTTGTATAATTCACATAAACATCATGATCATTATCATAATCATCATAATCATCATAATCATTATTATTATTATCATAATCAATAAATCAATTCAACGCAGCTCTATTTAAAGTCATAAAGGGACCGTTACGTGTTGTTAATAGCTTAAAATATCCTTTGTTAAATGTCTATTACTGATTATCGTGAAACGATTATACCTAGACATAATAGTTCACAAACAGTAAACACCGTCTAATTGTTTCACATTCCCAAGATATCTAAAATAGTTTTTTAAATGATATAGTAGGAATTAACAGTACCTCGCTACACTTAAACCTCTTTACATTATTTTCCCTTAAAACTTCTTTTACAATTGTCCATAAAAACCCCACTTTGCATGCAAAGCTCGATCCTTTCTTACCTTCAGAGAGTATGACAAGGAAACAAACTCGAACCTAGCATCAACTTTTGAGTTGTCCAATTTGCATGGGTAGGCTTTCTTCTACTCAATGTCACAATCAAAAATAGTATGCTTAAAGTGGTCAAGGGTGACAAGGTTTTCCCCTTTATTTAAATGATCATTTACTACAGATATTCAATTCTGTACGAATTATAATATGAACAAAATTAACAACATTTTAGCATATTTGTTTATTATAGCTCTCTTAAATCCAGCCCACACATTAAAGTATTCTCCAACTTGTTAGCTTATCAGCTACACTAGAACAATACAAGTTGATTCTCTTGAAATGCCCAACATTAGGAATCAGGAGAACAGGTGGTACTGTTACAATGCGTGCGAAACTAGATATAAATAAAGCAATGAATTAGCCCTCGGTGAGATTCAAACTCATACACAGGCAGAAATCTAGGCCTTAAATAACACTGGATTGTGAACACAGAAATATATATACTGCATAATTGATTTAACGATCTCCTTTCCAGACTTATAGTAAAATGTAATGTCATGAAATGGAGGACCGGTAGTACACTGGTACAGACCATGCAAACCTTGGCTATTAGGTATTCTGTTATAATACACTTTGTTCAACAAGCAACGGGTTAATAAGCACGCAGGGATGGAGTCAGAACACTTAAGTAACTTGAGGGTTCATCGAAGAAGCCCTCAGTAACTACATATTCTCCTTCAACTCTAATTAGGAACTAAGTGCATCTTATTTTATGTTTTTTATGCTCATTTAGGTATTTGTATTTTGTTAATGAACATAAAATCTATAATCATGTTATCTTCGTATTTTCTTCCGAATTAATTATGCATATGACATATTTTGTTTATCAGAGAATTCACTGGTTTCATTGGCTATTACTTACGAAAAAACTATTTCAAAATTGAGTGTGAAAGAATCCAATGTTGATTAAACTTTTTTTATCAACCTATCAGTTTTGTTGAAAATTGAAAAGTTTTGACTAGGAAGTGTTGGTACCTGTTTTTCTGCGTGTTATAAACTAAGCAAGTCTTAAACAACTTTTTAGCAACTTTTAAACAACTTATAAGCAACTCTGAGGGCAGAAATCTCAGAAAATAAACAACTTTAAGGGCTGGTACCACGTCTGTGTAAAAAAGAGTAACAAGACGAATTTTTATAAAAACCCATTGGACATTAAATTTCTTGTTAATAGTGCCTTAGATCATTAGTTCATTTCCATCATCCGTTGCATGCTACACCTTATTCTTTATCCGCTTTCCGTCATCTGTTGCATGCTACACCTTATTCTTTACCCGCTTTCCGTCATCTGTTGCATGCTACACCTTATTCTTTACCCGCTTTCCGTCATCTGTTGCATGCTACACCTTATTCTTTATCCGCTTTCCGTCATCTGTTGCATGCTACACCTTATTCTTTATCCGCTTTCCGTCATCTGTTGCATGCTACACCTTATTCTTTACCCGCTTTCCGTCATCTGTTGCATGCTACACCTTATTCTTTACCCGCTTTCCGTCATCTGTTGCATGCTACACCTTATTCTTTACCCGCTTTCCGTCATCTGTTGCATGCTACACCTTATTCTTTACCCGCTTTCCGTCATCTGTTGCATGCTACACCTTATTCTTTATCCGCTTTCCGTCATCTGTTGCATGCTACACCTTATTCTTTACCCGCTTTCCGTCATCTGTTGCATGCTACACCTTATTCTTTATCCGCTTTCCGTCATCAGTTGCATACTACACCTTATTCTTTACCCGCTTTTCGTCATCGGTTGCATGCTACACCTTATTCTTTACCCACTTTCCGTCATTGGTTGCATGCTACACCTTATTCTTTATCCACTTTCCATCATCTGTTGCATGGTATACCTTATTCTTTACCCGCTTTCCGTCATCCGTTGCACACTACACCATATCAGATATCCGTTATTCATCATCTGTTGCATGCTACACCTTATTCTTTACCCGCTTTCCGTCATCTGTTGCAAGCTACACCATATCAGATATCCGTTATTCATCAAATGTTATACTTCGTCCAACATTCGTCATTCAGTATCTGTTATTCGTACTGCATCCTAAGAGCAATACAAGATCCATTAATAGACATAACTTTACGACTTCTTACAAGGTCAAACTTTTTATTAGGTGTTAAATGTAAAGGCGTTTTTATGGTCTTGTCGTACTAAATTTTAGCCTGGACATGACAAACCCAGGAAAACGAAAGCAGCAACCCTTGAAAATTACCCTATCTTTCCTTTCAGTCACCAAAAAGTAGATTCCTTTTATGATGAGATCTGTTTGATGACTTAAACCTCCGCTGTTTCCATGATAGGAAAGAACACTTAACATTCCACAAAACGAATATTTCATTAGAGGTTTAGACTCCAAAGAACAGAATTAAAGATATATTATACCTCTCAAAAATAACTTAAGGTGTGATTAAGTTGTCTTGGCTGGACTTTCTATACCATTTCAAAAGTAATAAAATTATGAAGGTAAATGAGATTTTGTTGACTTTTGCTTGCATAAGGATTCAATGAATATGACATCTTGGCTTAAGCAAGTCTCTCTTTTTGCGTAATCTAATCTTTTTATTAAAAAGTTCAGACGGATATTCATAAGGTTTTAGCTTGGGAAGATTAAGGACAGTTAACCTTACTAGTCATATATTTGTTAAGTAATAAAAAGTAACAAATAGTACTTGGTGTTAGGTCAAAAGTCTAACTGAATAAATTTTAATGCTTGTTGGATTTATTCATCTGAAAAAACAAAGAGTATTACTTATGTTACCTGATGAGTTCCAAGACCATCTGACATTAAGAATTCTTTACGATATTTATTATATTACTATATTGTATTATATATTACCGGGAAATAATCGTGCACACTAAGGTGTGGAACGTGTTTGGGCGAGGCTTCAAGTAAAATAAGCTTTAAAAAATAAAAAGTGTACCATCCCACTTATCCCCAATGTTAATGCACAAAAAATGCAAAATTTATGGTATGAAACGTGCATTAATATTAGGGTGGGCTTTGGACCATCATGCTGACAAATAAAACAAAACAACATTGCAATCTACAAATCACAACAGCACGGTGGCTTATACACTCTTTAGTTTCTTGGGTTTTTTCTATTTTCCCAAAAAGTTGGCCATTCTGAACAAATTTTGTTTCATGATTTTTCAGCTGTTTCCGAGAAAACTCAGTTTTAAGGCCCTAATTTTTCCCGCCTTTATGTCCTGTAGTAAGGTGTTCTGCCTCACTCCAACAATAATATTTCATTATCACAGATAACAAAACATCCTAGCTTTTTGGATGTTTACGATTCTCTTGATATTCCTATCTTAAAATATTTCTTCAATGCAAAAAGAGTGTAGCGATATGATATATTTTATTTTGTGATGGACTTGGTAACAAAACCTGGACTCTGTGCCAAGGATGCTCCTCTAATGACAAAGTAAATGATGAGGCAAAATGTCCTGATTAAGTACTATGCAACAAGAAGTACTTTGACAAAAATCTTGTACAGCTCTTTAGATTGTTCCCTTAAAATAAAAATGTCATCCTTTCTTTTTAGCACTCATTGTAAGATGTCTGACAAGAAGATTTCTTCCTGAATACGCATCAGACAATGATATATCATACAGTTACCGTACATTTGTTGACAATAAGGCAGTAGAGATGCAAATTGTGGATTCAGATAGAGAGGTAAGCAGATAAAAGATTACCTTATAGATTACCTAGATATATATATATATAAATATATATATAGTATGAGTGCTAAGCTCGTGGCCGTAGATGTAAAATGCAATTTTACTAAACAGGACAAACAAACGGGACATAAGACAAATACAGGGACAAAACAACATCAAAGAAAGTAAAACAATGTAAAAAAGGGAATGGGAATAGGTTTGTGCAAAAGTTTAAAAAAAACTATGAGAGATGACACAGTAGAGAAGACATAATGTGAAGAGAAAGAAGGAGAGCATTATTGCCGTCAGCAACGTACAGTTAAGTACAGGCCGCCAGCAAACCAAAAAAAGGGTAAAAAGGATGTAGGTAGCCCAGATGGTAAATTGAAACCGTGGATCATCAGTCGATGACCATATCAGTTATTTTTATTATTATTATTATAGTTATTTATATATATTATAATTAGTTCTAACAACAAACTTTCACAATATGCAACAATTCGAGTGATCTACCAAATGACTCTAATGTTAATGATTCCATATGGTAATTTTTGAGGGTGGGGAGATTATTGTCAATGGTTTTCCAGTCTATCAAATGACTTAACGTGACAGTATATATATATATACGTGTTTGACTGAACGTATTGGTTTGCAGTCAATTACCTTTCAATATCTCAATCATCATTTGTCAACACAACTGTATTATATTACACTTCATCTATTTTAGACTTATACTTTGTTACTATATCATTTCTATAAGAAG
The DNA here is from genome assembly GCA_003991215.1 of Morbakka virulenta. Lineage (NCBI taxonomy): Eukaryota > Metazoa > Cnidaria > Cubozoa > Carybdeida > Carukiidae > Morbakka > Morbakka virulenta. Next base: position 89,812 of record RDPX01000333.1, read on the forward strand.
ATGTTGTACAGCGGAAGGCAATAAAAATAAGTTAAAACGTGCACAAGCTAATGGTTTTTCATTGTTTGAGCATATATATAAACTTGTTCGTAAGAGAGACATACAGTTTCATCTTTGATATAAAAAATTTACCATGCAATATATATATACATATATATACATATATATACATATATATATATATTAACAAGTGAATATGAAATGTCATCAGTTATACTGGTTAAAAACGTTAAAAAAAACCCACATATATATATTTTACAGGCCAGTCAGAACTACAACAATAGGTAAAAATAGAACAGGACATAATAGGTTGTTAACACTGTTAATATATATATTCTGTAATGTTTTCACTACGTTTACTTCTTAAATTGATTCAATATCAGAAAACAACATAATTCTATGCACCTATTTATAACCACGACCCTCAAATACCAATCTAATAATGAGTTGTTCGCGGTATAAAATTGAGAAACCTCAGATAAAAATAGGTTCTTTGAGGACAATATTTTCGGCAACGACTGTTAAGAGGACCACCCTTGGTGAACGCCGTCTGCGTTTATTTTAGTGTTCTTCACTCCCAAGTCAAATGGCATTTTATATTATTTAAATTCCGGATTTCACCATGGAGAATCCAATTTTTGTATCTTTTAACATACCGTAGAGGAAAGGAGGGTTTTGAGACATTGAAACTCAAATTACTTTTAAAATCTCTACATTGAAAGGTCTTACTCGGGAAAGGGAAGAATAAAAGGTATAGAATAACGGGAAAACGAAAGGAGAAAATGTTCTCTTTATGTCAAGATTGTGATTAGGATTTAAAACAAGTGCTCAGCAGAAACAAGAGGTACAGCCAAAGAGAGACATTTTTGTAAGTCACAAATAGTAGAAATTGATATCAAATAAGTTTTAAATATTTAGAAAGTGGAAGGGGAATATGAAGTTGCAAAGCATACCTATATCATACAATTTTCAGGGAATTGTTTCATCTTTTGTTGTTGTTGTCTGGTATCGAGGGTAGCTAAAAAGAGAAGGATGCCAAAATGTTTGCAGCCAACGCCCCCCATGGGGTGTAAATATCAAACGTTAATAAACATTAGATCCTTTTTTAACTCCTCCCAAAACTGGTATCTGAAGGGATCAACAGTTCCCACTGTTCCTGATTCGGGGTCCCTATCTAAACCAAGAAGTGCTGCACTTAACTTGCAAAGTATTGGCAAAAATCTTTGGCTTAGCCTAAAATAAACTTTATTTTCTAAAATTATAACATTTATTTCTTCCTTTATTTCGCCAACTGTCATACCTTAATGGACTTTTCATTTTCTTGTGTTATAGCTTACAAGTTCATTGGAAGGTACAGATGGACTCATAGTAGTGTTTTCTATAACAAGTAGAAAAAGCCTTGAATTTGCACAAAGAACTATTGACACTGTTCAAAGTTTAGGAAAAGCGAATCTTCCTATTACATTAGTTGCAAATAAGAAGGACCTTATTCACAAACGACAAGTTTCCAAACGCGAATGTTTAGAATATGTGCAAAAGACAAATGTTAAATTTTTTGAAGTTTCAGCAGCACAGGACATTGAAATTGTCATGTGGATTTTTCATGATATTTATCGGACGATACTAATACAAAAAAGCTGCTCTCCTGGGAAAAAACGGAAAACAGTTTGCGCAACGTCTCCGTCTACTCAAGAAAACCGGAAGAAGTTTTTTGGCACAATACAGGATCTATTTAAAAAGCGTCCATCAGTTTAAAGACTTGATTTAGTTTGGATTCCATTGTGAAAATTCCAATGCAAGAACACCAGTGTTTGTTTATAGTTTAGTACACAGTAATACTGCATTGTTCTGAAATAAAACCTGCATTAAGGTCGATTGATGGTACTGTACCTATGAAAAATTGCCTTGATCAGTGCTGAAAAGAACCAAAATGACTTTTTTGTTGAAACCATACCAATGTCTTCCGATAATCTTAAAGCAAAATGTGTATGTATGGGGGATTAGATTTCGACATATGGACTTCTATATGACTGATTTGGTCCTTTGTAAATCAACCCTATATGAGTACTACTCTGTCATGTTAAATTTATTTTTATTACTTTCATTATTAGTAGTATTTATTCTTTGATATACCGATAGATAAATAAATAGATAGATAGATATAATCAGATGTACGAGTAAGAAAAACTCTAACTTTGCAGTACTCAGAGTTTTTCTTACTCGTATATCTGATTATATGATAGCTCCTACGTTTTAATGTGGTAGAGCACTGTTGCTGATGACATTTCATATTCATTTG
>RDPX01000333.1:104826-169882 GCA_003991215.1 Morbakka virulenta
TGTAAGTTGCAAAGAAGTACTTCATCACCAACCTTGAAGATACCCTCGGCAAGACTATGATGATCCGCCTACTGTTTTTGTTTCTCTTTTTAAAACTTGTCATTTTGTTTAAAATTTTTATTAATTATGGAGCAAGATAAAACATTTTTCAGAAAATGTTATTTTGAGTGTCACAGCTGAACACGAGAAAAGCTGGTGATACTCCAATGACAATATAAATAATTTTAAGATTGACAACAAGAAACTTTGGTAACTCCTTCGTCCAGTTATTTTTGAGCTGGGCATTGAAAAATTTTGTTTATTCTTTTAACTTTCCCATTACCAGCAGGCCAATATGGATTCAAATGACATTTAATACATTCTGAGCAAGAAAATTAGTAGAAGTCTTTAGAAGCAACTTGTTCACTGTTGTCTGTTATAACACATTTTTTGTAACCAAATATTTCCAAAGCCTTTAATAGCATGATTTTAATTATTGTTTTGTAGATATACAATGGAGTAAGGATGCTACATCACAACAGGATCTATTTACGACAGTTAGAAGTAAACATTTGCCAATGGGATATGGAACGTAGGATGTCAGGAATGTTTGGATAATTCACTCATTCAAAGAGTTTAACACTTGGTGTACTTTTCATTAGTAACCTGGAATACATGATATATACTGGTCAATGTTTTTAAGTCTGACTTAATAGAAGCTTCCCAAATAGTCCCAGGCAACATTGCTTTGGGTTTGATGAAAACTTGCTGAAAAGAGTGACCTATTTGGAGAAAACTGTTGCTGAAAACTGACTCGAATAGCCAGTTGAACACACTTTCATTTACAGACTAGTCGTCATTGTTGATGAAAAATAATGGTAACTCGTTTGTTTTCACCCAATCGCAAGAGATTATCATCCTCACTGTCATCACTATTATTATCACAAGACTCTATAAGGAAGGGGCTTTTAGTTTTGTTGCAGGGCTCAAACAGAGTTCCAAGACTTAAAAATGGCACCTGGTACCGCCATGTTGACAAACATAGTGATACCAGGATAATCAAGGGTGATATAGGGTGATCAAGGGTACGCTGAACGTTGGCAAAATGCTAAGAATAGCCATAAAAACATTTTCTACTGTATTTGGTAGGATCTATTTTGTAAAGGATATTATATTCATAAGCTTAATGCCTAAGTAAACATTTGTTGAGGACCTGGTAGATCAAAATGTGTTCAGGAAATATGAATGATGCTCTTATGATCAGTGATGAGTATGAATTGATGATGGAAGGTGCAGTAGTGAAAGTAATTGGAACCCCAATAAATTCCTAACACTTTACACTCGACTTGGCTATAGCGTGTCAGTTTGTCCTTAAAGGCTGCAAAACTATATTTACCCATTCTTAATTTTTCTGTTTCCTGGTAAGCGAGCATGTAAACTACACTGATGGGACTGACTGCAATGAGTATAGCCTCTGGGTCTGGATTATATTCTACGCTCATTTCAGCGTGGCAAAGTTTTTCTGGGAATTTTTAGAATGATAACTCTTGTTAGAAACCCATAAACAAACTTCACTTTAGCTTTCCAGTAGGAATGATGATTGATGAATAATTCTGAATGTGGCAGCTGCACAAATGAGCAAGTCCTCAGAATAATCAAATGTCTGTAAAATTTGTTCTATTTTTAAAGTAAGCTTTTTAGGAAACTTTGTCACGGCATGTAGTAATGCCTTCTGTTGATATGCAATAATGTTTAATTAGAAACTAAATCAGTTAACATACTGACACTGGTGTTATGAAACAAAATTGTAACAAGCTCTCCCCGAAACGTTCTTGATTATATCGTAACAGATTTGTCTGAAAACCTGATTTTGCCTTAATGATTTGTCTTAAATAATTGGTCTGTCATGGATATGTCAATGAAATGAAATAAAATAAAAGATTTACAAATGACTATTCTGTTCTAATTTATCTGTCATGTGGCTCGTCGTGGCTATCATCCTTAAATTCATACAAAAGCTGCGTTTTCCATCTGACTTCTGAGTTTGCTTTAGCAACTTAGCTTACTCCTCTTTGCTTTTGGTGAAGCACAAGCTAAATACTGAACTTTACCATCTTATTCTGTTGGCTGCATTTCTCTTAATCACATGCTTCACGTGACCGACCGACGTTTCTTTTTTCTCCTCCCCTTCATATACTTGTACTTCAGAAATGCCTTAGTATTATTGGTTGTTTTGAAAGTTTCATGTTGGATTTAATGGTATTAGTAGAACGTTTACTAAATTTTAACGTTTTCACGTTTCATTGAGCTAAATTTCTTTTTGAAAATCGAATAATGCCATTAGTAATTCTTATCAGAAATTGATGATGGTGGTCATGACGAACGTGTTGTGTCTTCTCGTACTGTTTTTACATTGTTGTTTTACAAAGAACATGTGTTTTATGACTTCAGATGGAATAAATGAGGATATTACAGATTATGAAAGAGATGTAAATTATAATGAAACCTTCTTGACATCAACAAATTGGAACTTGTAAGTAAAAACAAGGTTTTCAATTTGTTTACAGTTCGAAATGAAGGACCCTGCTTGTTTTTTAATTTTTGTCATACAGAGATGCCTTGACCCCCAAAAGCATATCGATTACTTGTGAGCGATTATACTAGTTTTGCAATGAGGAAGCCTTCGAAATTGCTTGTCGAAATATTCAAGGATTACAAAGCTCGTTTGTTGGGTTGTCAGACATTTTATACAGACATTCAAACCTCTCTGACTCTCTCTGAAACCCATAAAACATCATGAAAACATTCGATTATAATTCTTGGGTATTATTTTATCCATCGACACCAGAATGAAGGTAAAAGAGGAGGTGTAGCTACTTAGATAAGATATGGGATCAAATGGAATAGACATTTTGATCTTGAAAGAAATGATATCAAAGGGCAGCGGATTGAAATTTCTGTTATCTATTCACAAAATTTGCTGTTAGGAATTTTTATCGTCCTCCAGAATGTTTAAAATATTTTCCAAAAGGTTTTTTTAATTGATGAAGCATATTTATCGTGTCGTGAGTCGTAAGAGTTTTCTGAGGTACGTTTCAAAAGACACTTCTTCCATCGTCAGCCTGACGATTGGAGAAATGTCTCTCGAAACATCGCTCAGAAAAAGCTCACTGGTCTTTTATTGAATGTACGCCTGGTAAACAATTGGCCCATTTTTGTCTTTCACAGATTCACATCTAAAAAGAGAAAGAAAGACCCGAAAGGAAGCAACAGATCAAGAAATAGTGGGACAGAGAGCACGCATGACACCATAAAATGCAAGCCACACAGATTTCTCTTCCAGGACCTTGCGTGGGAAGGGCCTTTTTCTTGGGTTGGTCTTCAGCAAAGGCTCAAGCATCTCGAGACCACCTGTCCTGCATGGTTAGACCCTATAGCCGACGTCCCAATCAAGGAGAGACCAGAGCTCTACACTTTCTCTTAGCCAAAAGGCCGAGAAGCGATCTATTTCATACTAGATGACTCAAAACATAATACTCTACATCAATGGCTTCAACTGAGTGTTTGTTTTAATTATTTCAGTGAATCCGTGTCTCCTGCAGTTAACGAATAAAAAGAACTTATTGTCATGGGAGATTTTTATACAAATCACCTTAAGCGAAAGGAGAACAGGGAAATGAAAGATACCTTTGATAATTCTGGTTTTGTACAAGTCGTTGATATTCAAACAAGCACAACAACAGATACATACTTAGTGACATTATATGTACAACAAAACCAAAATTTGTCAAGTAAATATAACTGCTGCGTCATTGGGTGATCAAGATATGGTTAAATGCACTTATAACATGCATCATGTAAAGTGCAATCCGAAAAATGTCAACTGTCGCAATTATACAAATCACAACTCTGGGATGTTAAGAAGTGACGTAAACAACACTAATTAGCCCACCAGTTAATAATGCAGTGAACATAAATGAAGCACTAAATTATTTTAATAACAATGTCGCAAATCTTTTTAATCATTATGTTCCATTTAGTATAAAACAAATCAAAGGAAAACGTACACCATGACTTCAAACGAACATCACGAAGATATGGACAAACGTGATCAGACGTTATAAAAACTCAGTAAGTCGAAAATCCCTATTCATTGAGATCAGTATACACATTGACGTAATAAATATACAAACAGATTTAAAACTGCTTAAAGGACATACCATTTGCTGAATGAAAACTGACATAACTCTGAATCTATCTGGAGCTCTATCAAACAGATTTTCCCAACGAATTCTTGTCAACAAGTTCCTATTAAGACTGACTCATTCAAAAAAAAGGCTACCTTGGGAGAATACTTCACAAACGCTGTCACGAAGTTGAAATCTATGAGCCGCCCGTTAATCAGTTATGTGTGGAGAATGCCAAGAACATTTTATTCTAAAACAATAACGTCATTAAACTTTAAACATATTTTTGTTGTTTTGGTTAAGAGGGAACTTAAACGTCTGAAATGACAAAAGTCAACTGATCTTCGTAATTGAAAAGTCCGTCTTACCGAAGGACTCGGCTGATGAAATTACTAAACCACTAACTCTCATAATATATGTCTTTGTCATCGTCTACCGTGCCAAACTCGTGGAAACGAACTAAAGTACTACCAATTCATAAATTGGGAGATTCCAACAATCTAGCCAATTATCGTCCAATTCAAATTCGCCCGTGCAGTCTAAAATTATCGAGAAAGCTGTAGATAAACAACTCATCGACTATCTGAAAGACAAACATATTGCTGTATGAGTCTCAATATGGTTACCGAACAAAGTGGTCAACGGAATTGGGGGCAACCTATTTTTTTATGGCATTTAAGACTTAGCCGACAACGGCTACCTCGGAGGAGCTGTTTTGATGAGCCTTTTTCGTGCGTCCGACACAATCTGACACAGCGTTTTAATTATTAAAATGGAAAAGTACAAATTTTGTGCGAAGAAATAAAATTGTTTGGCCATTATTTGTTTCGACGTGCACAGGTGTCTGAGTTGGTCTGTGTTCAGTCTAAGGTGAACCCTGTATATACCAGTGTACCTCAAGGTTCAATCCTAGGCCTATTATTGTTTTTAGAATTTTTCAATTATTTTTAAGCCTGTTTAACAAATGCAAAAGTAATCAAATATGTAGTTGGCATACAGTGGTATACTTTGCTAGTAAGTATACCAAAAACATAGAGAAAGCATTAACTGCTGAGTTTCAATTCATTGGGAGATATTTTGAAAAGAATTAAGTTACCGTAAATTTAAAGAAGAGCAAAAGAGAATCCATGCTTTTGGGTACAACTAGGAGACTGTTAATTGTTAACAACACATTCAAAGTCTACTAGTGGTACACTAGTCCACCAAAGCTTGCAAAACCAATACCTGGTAGACACGACAAATCCTCCTCTGAATGTAAAAGATAAGGTCTCCATCAAATACAAGAAAGCATCAGGTAGACTTAGACTTTTATCAAAAGCTAGTTCTTCTCTTACGTGTGAAGCGACAGAACAGATATACAACATGATGATTATACTATTGCTTATATATTGTTCACTCCTAAACCTGAGAGTGACAAACACCAAAGATCAACTAGAGATCAGTTGAAAATCAAGTATCCACATCAATAGGAAAACCGGTAGTGTCCATTGAAAAACGGGATAAAGAAGAGATCCTGTGTACATTTTAGTAAATGCTTGGACAAAGAAATTTGTTCGCCTTTCAAGAATTACTTTACATTGAACGATCATAACTATGAAATAAAAAATAACAAACTATTAATAAAACTACCCAAAGTAAATCTAGAATTAGGGGAAATGCTCGTTCTGATTTATGGAACGGAAAACATACAATGAGTTACCCATAGCAATACGAGAAAAATTATTTTATCATAATAAAAAAAATTTGAAATGTATATATTTTTTTTATCTTTTACATTTTTGTTGTATAAATATATACTTTCTAAGTTTTTTAACTTTTTCTCACACCATTCAATGCAAATACACATAGAACATACATTGATACTTGAAGTACTTTTATATTTTAGTGGTGTTAATCCTGTATAGATGCTTTACAATAATAGTAGTAATAATAATAATAATAATAATGAGTTCAAGGTCAGCTTATTTTGTCTGATTTCTTTGGTAAAATTTAATCTCCATCTTTTTTGTGGATTCCAAATCTATGGTCTTTTAAAATATCTAGTTCTGAGGCTTTTTGTGTGACCTAGCCCCCTCTATCTTCCTCTATTATTGTTTTCTCTATATTTTCTTTTTGAGTCGTCTTCCATGGTTTTTCATGGCTAATTTTCTGCAGGCAATGTTATTGCAAGGGTGTGTCTCAGGCACCTAAAAGTTTGTAGTTTCTTCTTGATGCATGCTGTCAATCATCTTCTAAGACTCAGATAATATTCTAAATATTCTTTCTGTGTGCACTTAGTGTCCACAATAGTCTGAGAATATCAAAAGCTTGTTGAGCTTTCTCTAACCCATACTACTCGTTCTCAAACCCCTTTGCTATCCATCATCTCTTTCGAAGAGGTTGCATATTGGCAACCTCCTCGTGGTCCAGCCTGCAAGTACCATTCTAACTTTGGGAAACTAATGCCAATACCTGAACAAGAGAGACAAAAGAGAAAATCTAACGACACATCAAAGATATATGAACCATCTGGTCCAGCTATCCTTCAATTACATGTAGAAGGCCTTACACGACCGACCAAATGTCATTCAAAAAATCGCCTTGGACAATTCAATTTCCGTTATTCTACTGCAAGAGACATATGTCACCAATGACAATAAATTCAAGATATATGGCTTATCTCATTGGCTCAATCAAACACTCTAAGCATGGTATTGCCATTCTTGTAAGTAACGACCTTCCTTCTGTTGAAATTGGCCGCAGTAATGTTGATAATGCAGTTGAATGGCTACCTATCTTGATCAATGGAGAAATTACAATAACAAACTATTACAAACCAACTAATTCTCCGTTTGAACCACCACCCCATTATGATCACCCAGCAATATACTCNAAGAGACATATGTCACCAATGACAATAAATTCAAGATATATGGCTTATCTCATTGGCTCAATCAAACACTCTAAGCATGGTATTGCCATTCTTGTAAGTAACGACCTTCCTTCTGTTGAAATTGGCCGCAGTAATGTTGATAATGCAGTTGAATGGCTACCTATCTTGATCAATGGAGAAATTACAATAACAAACTATTACAAACCAACTAATTCTCCGTTTGAACCACCACCCCATTATGATCACCCAGCAATATACTCAGGTGATTTCAACTGTCATGCTAAGCTGCTGAATATCGTTCTTCTGTTTGGAGGCAAAGGCATCACTGCAATAAAGTTGATGTTGCACTTAATGAATGCTTGAGATTAGTGAGTGGTTGTATGAAATCTACTCCAACTGATGTTCTTCCATTTCTTTGTGGTATAGAGTATAAGAAGGGATAAAAATATATTGAATTTACATAATCGTGTGCTATCAGAGGAAGGGCACATTCTTGAAAAATTGTTTGAATATCCACTTACAAACAATAGGTTGAAGATCAGAGTTCCACTTTCGAATCGCATGTACCTTTTAGCTTCCACCATAAATGAGACAGCATCTGTCAAATCTTGGGCTACTGATGTGTGGAAACAGCGATAGAGTAATACAGACAACCAGTTTTCCCAACTTATTCCTGAACGTACGGAGAAACCTCCAGGGCATAACCTAAAGCGTGAACAATGGGTGCACTTAAATCGATCACAATCTGGATATGTACGATACACCGATTTCAGGCATAGACTTGGTCTAAGGGACAATCCATTTTGTCGTTGTGGTGAAGTTCAATCTCATCAACATGCATTGATTTGCCAAATGATAGGTATTTGAGGTGATATCAAAACCGTTGATGAAGACTTCCGTTTGCGGCTCAATGACAATGTCTTAGATATTTAGCTTTTTTTGTTGATCAAGCACATATATATAAATATACATATATATATATATATATATATAAACATATATATATATAATTTAGAGGTTCTGTCCCACATAGGGCGTAGTCTATTTTCATTCGACCGTTGCCAGTTTTTATAGAAATCCTCTGTTCTTTAGATTTCTGAAAGTAGAGATTTGTTACAGTCAGTATAGATCTTATTGAAAAATCCACTATATTCTAAATATTATGATTTCATGGACACCATCCGTATTCAACCATCACGCCTTCATCTCCTGCAGTACCTATTCCAACATGGCCATTCAAACTTGAAAAATAAACGCTCTTCCTTTAGTACCATTACTATGGCTGCATCCATTTACCTCCAAGACTCTTCTTTTTCCACACCGTTGCAACATACCGTCGGTGCATATACACAGATAGCACTTATCACTACGCCATTGTATTCCACCTTCCTCAACATAATCTTATTATTCATTCTCCCCACTTCAATCACACCCTCCATAAGGTCACAATATACTAATGATCCCCACACTATATTACCCGTTCTATGGAAATATAGGTTGTAACTGCTTCCAGTATCTTTGGCTTTCAAGCCCTTCAACTTTTTTCTTGAATACACAGCACTTGGATTTTTCTCCTTTCCAAAGAGTCTATCACTTCCCTAGACCTATCAATGAGGCTGCTCTTAACTGTGTTACCGCCACTATGAACACTTTTTACTTCTATTTTTTACCAGTAGAACAATTTTCATTTTCTCATTCGTTACCTAAAGAAAAAGTAGTCCTTGTTGATTCGAACCTCGAATTTCAATTTTTACTGGATAATTGACTCACACAAATTTTGACATGGGTTTCTATAGCTGGTTGCCCTTCCTGATACTAATATCAGTTTTAAATGAGGTGCCTACCTTTTGTCCAAAGATCCCATTCACAAAGCAGTGAGGAAGCGCGTGATGAGTGCCAGGGCACTATCCACACGCCAGTTGGTCCTGCACACTGCATCACGAAAATCCTTCTACTGTGGTTATAGGTTTCTGATTGTCTCACCGTAGCCATGACCTTGTTAGCCGTGAGGAAACTGTTACCAGGTACTAAGGCAAAAAGGATGAGTTTGGCCTGGTTCTGAAGTGGATCATAGACGGGATATTTGATTGCGCCTTTTCATTCCCGATACCTAGTCCACACTCTGCCGTTAGAAACTAAGAGGTACTTCAGGCCCCTTACACCCCAGTCCCTTTTATGCTTTGCTAAAATTTCCCACCCGTCATTTCATTAATTTTTCCCTTTAAGGATCGCTTTTTCATTCTTGACTTGATAAGTTTATCTTGAAATTTCTGTTCGAGTTCTTCTTTCTTGTCCTTATATCCTTTGGACAGCTGCTTCTCTATTATCCTTCTTAGTCCTTTGCTTTAGTGCTCTGTCTTTGGTATAAAATTTTTCTTGTAATCTTTTTAACATTCATCTGTTAACAATTTGATCCTTGTTTACCAGATACGTGTTTCGTTGTATCATAAAAAAATTTCTTCGTATTATCTAATTTGTCCTCTATCGTTGCAGTTTGTGGGTCTATTACATTAGGCAATCATTTTTATTTAGAGCTTTATGACGAATTCTTTCTTTAACTCTCTTTTTTCTAGTGCTTCGAGATGATTTCTTGAACTTCGTTTAATGTGCTTTGCTGCCGTGGTTGTCATCATTTTTTCTTCTAACTGTCCGATTACAGGACAGTTATCTATTTTTACTCCTGATGATGATTCCTATTGGAACATTATTAAAAGCACTAAACTAACTCATAAGTTCTCCATTCTCTTTCATATCGACAGGTTCATGTGTATCCATGAACAGATTGCTCCCTGTGTTATCTTGAATTAATTTTACTTTCATTTTTCTCAAAAATACCTTTAAATCCCTTTTATGTCCTGTCTCTATTATTTTTCTGGAGTCTTCATAAAAAATCCGTATCAGATTCTTCTTTACAGTAGCTTCATTTGTTGGTATGTAACAATTTATAATAGTGACTGGTCTCCTTTTAACTTTAGATAAAGTCTGCAATATCTCTCATGGGTACTGACGTTAAACTGCATCCAGACAGAGTACCGGGATCGTCTGTGGAGTTGGTAAGCCCAAACTAACTTCTATAAAATCCAAACAAATGACTATGAAGTACTCTGTGACTGGCGGGTGTTCGGCACCATAAAACCGAAAGGGTCCCTGCTGCCTTGTAGAGGTTGCCTTGTTAGGCAAAGGCTAGAAGAGTAAACTTCGAATTCAAATCAAGTTGCCTTGTGAGTAGGTCTTGGGTGACCCAAGGCTAGGCCCACCGCTGAAACTGTGCTTGGTGTCAAGAAGAGCATCCGACCATAAAAACCGCTGCTACGAATAACATGCCTGTGTCTACACAAATCCAGAATTATGCTTCCCCATAACCGACGCACACCGGCAACCCCCGACTGATGCGAGAAGTAGACAAGGAGTACCATGGCAACTGTGGCCATAGCTAAATAAGTTAGCGGGATTCAAGTTCGTCAGCTGGAACGTAGGATCCATGACTGGTAGAGGAAGAGAGATAGCCGAATTCTGCAAGAAATAAAACATCAACATCCTCTGTGTACAGGAAACCAAATGGAGTGGAAAGACTGCAAGAGAACTGTTGGAAAGATACAAAATATATTACAGTGGAGAAGGGAACAGAAGAAATGGAGTTGGAATCATATTAAGCTTAAAACGCAAGGAAGGAATCATCGAGGTGGAACGGGTGTCAGACTGATGAAGATGAAGCTGGTGATTGCTTGTGAGCCTCTAAACATTGTTTCAGCATATGCACCACTGTTAGGAAAGACAGGTGAAGAAAAAGAAATGTTCATGAAGAACTTTAGATCAAGATATGGAAGCTAAAAGGCAACAAGATCATTGAGTTCCAAGAAAAAGTGAGAGGAAAACAAATACCAGGAATAAAGACAGCTCAAGAAAACTGGCAGCCAATAAAACGTGCCCTACTAGAAGCAGCGAAAGAGGTATGTAGTTCCACAAAAAGGAGGACGGCACCAAGAAAGGGAGACAGGATGGTGAAGCAAAGAAGGGTAAGGTGGTACTGGAAAGAAAAAGATAGCCTTCAAAGCATGGCAGAGTGATAGGAGTGTATTACTGAGAGACGAGTATAAAAAGACCAAGAGGAAGGATAAAAGAACTGTGGCCAAGGCCAAGGAGGAGACATGGTAGGAATGGTATGAGAAGATGGAGACCAAGGAAGAAGAGAGGATGAAATACAAAGTAGCAAAACAAAGAGCACAGAGTAGACAGGACGTGGGAGAGGTATCTTTGTTAAAGGACAAAAATGGTATTTTGCTGACAGATGAGAATGAGATTAAGGAAAAATGGAAGAATGCAGTTGAATGTTGAGGTTGAATGTAGAAAATGAGAGGAAACCACTCGAGAAATGGCCGCCGCTTGAAGGGCCGCTACCTGATATTAGCAAGAAGAAAGTAGAAGAAGCGATGAAGAAAACGAAAGGCGGGAAGGCAACAGGGTACTCTGGACTACTAGTTGGCTTGCTAAGATATCTAGACAAAGAGGACACACATAGGATTATGTCACTGGTGCCAGAAAGTATAGAGCAGAGAGAAAATGCCAGCAGAGTGAGAACTAAGTGAACTAGTCACCGTTTACAAAAGAAAGGGAGACCCACTGGATTGCGGGAACACCAGGGGCATCACGCTCTTAGAACATGTTATGAAGATACTGGAGAAGGTAATAGAGGGAAGGTTATGTTTGCTGGTATCAGTAAATAATATGCAGTTTGGCTTTAGTCCATGTAAAGGAACAATGGACGCTGTCTTTATTTTAAGGCAACAACAAGAAAAGCATTTTGAAGTAAATACGAACCTTTCCTTTACTTTCGTGGACTTGGAGGCATATGGTTGAGTCCCTAGAGATCTCGTGTACTGGAACCTCAAACAGCAAAAAGTCCGAGAGAAGCTTATAAGGATAATGGAAACCACATATTAAGGAGAAAGGACAGTCGTGAGAACAAAATATGGCATAACTGACGAGTTTACTACCAGAGTCGGTCTGCATCAAGGGTTTGGACTTCTTTTAAGTCCAAATCTTTGATGGCTCTGCAGTGTAGCACGTGCTCTGGTGTTTGCCTTTCCCCACATAAGCACTGGTTGCTCTGTTCTAGCCCAATTCTGTACATGAAGTCTGCGTACCTTCCGTGACCTGACTTCAGTCTGTTAAGTAAAACCCAAGGTGCCCGGGGTAGATCTTGCCCTGGAGGTTCAGTTGACGGCTTTGGTATGTACAGCTTAAATCTACACTCGGTGCTGTTCCACCTCTCCTGCCACTTCTGTGCTGTCCATAGATCCGGAGAGCTGCCGTTTGCGTCACAAGCAATATCTTGCATTCTTCTGGATAGAGGACGTCTGCGTGCGAGCCTTTGTGGGTCCTGTCTGTGAGCAGTTGCTAAGGGATGTAGCAGGTGAGATGGATGGTTGAGCGCTCTGGTGTAGGTTTTAAGAATGATGTTTCTCTCCTGAGATCAGGTGGCTGAATTCCTGAGAGGATGGGAAGTAAATGGAGAGGTGTAGAGCGGATGCAGCCACTGGTGATGCCTATGCTGTCACTAAGGGCAGAGTCTAGATGTTTCACATGCGAGCTAGCACACCAAACAGGGGCACAGTACTCAGCAGTAGAGTAGCAGAGCGACAACGCGGATGTTCGGAGGACATCAAATGNCCTTGGTGGGTCCTGTCTGGGAGCAGTGGCTAAGGGATGTAGCAGGTGAGATGGATGGTTGAGCGCTCTGGTGTAGGTTTTAAGAATGATGTTTCTCTCCTGAGATCAGGTGGCTGAATTCCTGAGAGGATGGGAAGTAAATGGAGAGGTGTAGAGCGGATGCAGCCACTGGTGATGCCTATGCTGTCACTAAGGGCAGAGTCTAGATGTTTCACATGCGAGCTAGCACACCAAACAGGGGCACAGTACTCAGCAGTAGAGTAGCAGAGCGACAACGCGGATGTTCGGAGGACATCAAATGAAGCACCCCGATTGCTTGCAATGCAACGAAGTAGATTTGATCTGGCGCGAACTTTTTCTGTGATTTTCTGAAGATGGTACCCGCACTGAAAGGGGTTTCCACTTTCTTCACCCTGACGGCGCAACACTTAGAAACTACAGGTTCGCCCCGTGAGTTTGTATTAACAGCTACATTTAAATTTGTCTTCAGTACTTTAATAAGTTGTTTCCTATTTCACATATAATGATTAGTTTAAGGTTATTAAAAGGTTATTTCAAATTCATTCTGAATTTTTTTACACAAATTTACCTTTAATGTTCAATTGTTTCATTCAAATTCAGTTTGTGAACGAATTTTTACAAAAAATTGTTTAATTCATTTTTTCTTTAGATAAGAAGCAATATTTGAAATTATAATCATATTGGATAAAACCAAAACTTGATTTGTTTGCCATTTCATTCACAGGTATATAAATATGTTAGCAGAGACAGCGGGCGATGGTCATGCCATTCTGTTCAATGATCAAAGTAATAGTTAGTCATTTCTCCATGATAAACACCCAAAATCGAAGTCGACATCTGACGTGGACAGCTCCCATATTAACCGTTTTACATATCTAGTTAAATACATTTTTAAACTGAAGGTCTCTACCATTGATAAAAGTTAGGGGCACTCACATCCACACACAACTCTCTTTTTCGTCCTGGGTGCAACTCCAGCAGTGATACCGAAACATCTAGCACTAGCTATGTTCAACGCAGGGGAACAGTACCTCGACAACCAACTTTAGAATTTTATTTAACATAATTAAATTAATATTTGGATTGTAACTTTCTTTATTTGAAAAAAAGCCCCAAATGGCATCTTTTTTAGATTTTAATTTCAGATCCAATAGTCATAGCGAAAAATAATCTTGATCGTCATCCAGTAACAGTTTGAAATAGAAAAGCTCTGCAAAAGGGACGTAAAACTTGATAAGGTGTTACTAGAAATAAAGAAATTGGAATTAAACATCTTAGGAATAAATAAAATAATATGGACTGGGGTGGAGCAATGAATGTAGATAGGTATCAGCTGAAATTGCCCGGCGGAGTAAGAATGAGAGAGGGATTGATCTAATGCTAGATTTAAAATAATCAAAATCCGTAATAGGGTAAAGAGTGGTGAGCGACAGAATGCAACTAGTGAACAGAACAACTAGTCAACATCTATAGCTTTGTCTTCTACGCAAAAAACATACCTTGTGATGAAGAAAAGTGGATGCTTTCACAACATCCTTCAAAATTCTAAGGTCCAGAGGTCAAGAGGTCACTCAAGTCATGGGATATGCAAATATAAAAGTTGGAAAGGGGAGAAAACAGAATACCTGGTCTTTAATGGAAAAGAGCATTGCAAGATAAGCATGAAAGGATAAGATGTAACAAAAACAGAAGACTTTAAGTATTTGGGATCAACAGTGAAATGCGACGGGGGATGGAATGGAGAAGTAAAGAAGCGAATACAAGCAGGATGGATAAGGTAGATGAAGATAACGGGAGTACTATGTGACCGAAAGCTCTCACCAAAAGTAAAAGAAAAAGTATGCAAAACGGTAGGGTGGCCAGCTCTCCTGCATGGGTTTATAGTAGCGACAACAAAAAAAGCATGATGCTGACTTGGAAGTGGCAGAATTGAGAATGTTGGGTTGGTTACATGGGGTCACACCCTAGAAAAAATCATAAATGAATACATCAGAGGTACCAAACATGTTAAGGAATTTAGAGAGAAACAAAGGGAGGCAAAACTAATATGGTTTTGACATGTGATCAGAAGGTAAGAGAAGTACATCCGGAGGAAAGTGTTAGAGATGCATCTACCCATGAGGAGGATGAGAGAAAGACCAAGGAGACAGTACACGAACGCAATTAAAGAGAATATGACTGGGAGAGAACGCTGCTGACCCCACCAAATTGAACCAAATCTGACGGGAGCAGCCAAAAGAAGAAGAAGAAGAAGGAGAAGAAGATAAAAAGCTTGCATACAATACCTGTACGATATGGAGATGACACCTCATTTTTAGATAGATAGATAAATAAATAGGTCGATAGATAGATAAATAGATAGATAGATTGATTGATAGACAGATAGATAGACAGATGAATAGATAGATACACCTCTAAACACTGAGCTAAAGAAATTTTGAAATTGGCTTAGGTTTTGTAGTCTACAAAACGTCAAATAGTAACTATTATCTCTACGGATAAAAGAGTGCTATCAAGAGGACCAAACGATGAAGCCAGATCTCCATACAATAAAGAGGATAAACTCAGATGTAGAAAATTTTGAAGCTTCTAATAAGCAGCCCGCGATATTTTTTTCCTTAAAAATGCAAAGGAAACAAAAACATTATTACATCTTTCATGGATAATCAAAACATTTTGAGGTGAGATAAAGATACCTTACCTTGTGCAGGTAAGGTATTCAAATCTCCCCTTACTACTGTCAAAACAGAAGATTTGACCTCAACCAAATTACTCTCTAACTTTATACAACCCTCTCCAAAGATATACTAGTCACTCCCTAAAAATGCAATACGTTTCTTTGAAACAACGACTTAAGGAATATTCTATGGATTGATTAACTATTCGATACGATTTCTAATCAATTTGAACCGATTTTTTCAACTCTTATTTCACTTTTGAAACAGGGCTTCTCTTGATTGCACCTTACTTAGTGTAACTAATTGAATCAGATTGTGTAACTGTTATTAATTATTATTACTATTATTGAGTGACGGAGCAATGCAAGCCTACAAAGAACTCAGGGGTAGAAACCCCAGCAAACCCATCTGACTCCAAGTTCGATAAGGGTAAGCTGGGTGCATGCATCACACCCAAGTGTGTGAGATATCGATGCTGATTAAAACAGCACATGACCTTGCAGTTGGGGCCTGTTTAGGTTTCCCAGTTTAGGTGACCCATTCTGCTTAAAACGGTCTCCGTAGCGAGGCTTCACCCAAGACCTCAGGCCTAAGTAACAAGTGCGAACTCGGTACTCAGCCCTTCAGAACTTCAGATCCACGCTCACGACAACTAGATATGATGCTTCCCCACTATTTCCGCCCGTTAAACAGAAATGTCTGATGTGTCAGCCCTTTCGAGACATGCACAACTGGTTAAGGTCAGGCAACTGACTAGTTAGTCCGCGGCTTGAGCGGGAATATTTGATCTAGTCCATTCGTAATTACCAGGCATAACTAGTTTGTGCACCCCACCAATCAATTAAGATCAGAGGTCATACATCTTACGACGCTACGCTACTTGCTGACAATAATAGTCAGTGTCTGGTGTAATTATCAGGGCAAATTCTTTTATTATTCTTATTGTTATTATTACCTGTAGTAGCAGTATTAGTAGTCCTTTCATTACTACTATTATTCCTTAAAAGGATGAAGCTACACAAACTCCAGGCATTGGTACATTTTCTATCAAATTCTATTTACAATTATGGGATCATTCACACATGTTTTTACTTTTTCCTACTTTTCTAGTAATTGTCGACATCAATGAGACTAGTTTAACTGTGCATATATAGATTAATCATGATAAAATGAACCTCGTTTACTGTATACTATCTCTCTTTTAAAGATTGTCAATGGGATTAACTCTTCCTATATGAAAACCTCCAAGACGATTAGACATCAAAGGTCCCCAGTCTCTCTATTTAAGACAATTTGAGGCTGACACTGGTGTCATACCCCACGCAGGAAAACTTATTTCTTAATATCTTTAACCTGAACTATGGAAATGCTTTTGATTTAGTTCAATTTTTCTTGATAGAAAAAAAACACTTTTTGGCTTCAGTTGTCAGTCACTAAACAAGATCTGTGTATTTAAAAACCCAGTTGGGAATATCGACGAAAGGGAGAATATCTAATGAAATAGTACTAAGTAGAAAGCAATGGCAAAAACATTTACGTAAAACCATCAAGGAACGAAAACTACAGTAGTTCGGTCACTTGGTTTGATGTGGAGATCTTTAAAAGGAAGAAAAGTTATCAGGAACTCTGACCTTTATCAAAAACATTTGATAAAGGTCAGAGTTTAAATACAATTTTTTTCTTGTCTTGAGGAATAAGATAGGAATGCTTTCTTTTACGCTTTACGTTCTCATAGCTAATATACATACTAATTCCATAATTCAAGACAATTTAAAGCCTTACTGAAATAGGGCTCTGATGAAAAGGTTCGTGTCTCTCAGGATATAGATGGTCATACAATACCTTACCTAACCGAAGACCTTTGGATACTACACTAACCATTGTTTCAGTCTATAAAAAGTTAGTGTTTCAAAACTCAATCTAACCTACGTCAATATCACTGCAGCGGAGCTTTTTCTACAAAGGCAGTTGCGTAGTCCCACCATACAGTGTGTCTTGTTAAAGCAGTACTTAGAGTTCGATCCAGACACCCAACATACATCATTTACTGAATAAATCAAGGCATTAACAAGCTTAAGACCACGTTGGACATGTAGTTCAACCTTCTACTTTGACTTCGAGACAAAGTGTCTTGTTTTTAACAGCCTTGCCCAGTTTTCGTTGCTAATTTTGCTGTTGATTTAAGCGTCAAAGTTCCGATTTGCTGTCGCTTTGCTGCCAAGGTGCACAAATTGCTGCACGTTCTCTAGAGTTGCACGACACACTTTGACCGAAGTTTTGTTCTGTAGCGTCCTTTCTCTTTGACCTGAGTCTTCTTATCATTGAATGTAGGTCCGTTGGTAATGACGTTCTCGATGAGAGACTCCATTTTCTGTTGGATGTCAAGCTATCAGCCAGTCAATGACCAGAGAGAACAGGACTGGTGCCAGGATACAGCCTTGATTTACTGCGGTTTTCATTTTGAATAATTTTGTCCGATGTGACAGAATCGGCACTTGAAATTTCTCATACAGTGACTGAATAATGCTGACCAGCTTGGTCCGCATTCCGTATTGTAGAATTATTTCCCAAAACGATGAGCAGTGCAGAGTACCATAAGCCAACGTCTACAGACGTCAGGTACGGTAGGCCATTCCATTCATGGGACAGTTTCAGGTTTTGGCATAGCACAGAAATATGGTCTACACTGATCATATCTTTGACCTAAAAAACTGACCTCTCCTGACGCAAGGCTGTTCTTGACAAAGGTACAGTCCCCCGCTGCCATGGTGCACTACAGTATAATATACAGAGACAATAGAGTTATTTCTTGCAAATTTTTGGAGCTCCAGACGTCTCCCTTATTTAGCAGTTTGACATCAGCCTAATTCTATCAGCCCAGTTCTGGGGTTATTTTCTGCTACAAAATGCTCTGTAGGATGAAAAAGAGCTGCTCCAAAGAGCCGTGGTGTCTCATGCTCTTTTGTCTTGAGCATATCAGGATACACACTATCTTGTTCAGGAAAATTGTCCTTCTTCATTGTAATTTTATTACAGTTAATGACCAAGTCCTCCTCCTCTTCCTCCTCTGGAATTTTCTCAACTCCTGATGGGTCCAATTTGTTCAGAATATCCATGAAGAGTTTTCTTCAAGGTCCCAGCTTGCCACGCTCTTCTGTTATGAGAGTTCTCTTTGATATATTCACTAAGATATTCTGGCTTTGTCCTTTATCACAGTACACTGTTGTCATGCCCTTCTTTTCTGCATCTCTGACAGCTGCTTCTGCAAGATGTTCTGTGTACTATCGCTTGTATCTTTTTTCTGATGTCTCTACTTCATTATCCTTTCCTCTGTACTGGACTGAATTTCTGTCTTTCAGACTTTCCTATTCTTTACCTAATAGCCTCTTATTGATCCGTCCTCTTTCTTTTATGGTTTTCCAGGTATTCTTTGATACCCAGTCTGCCTTGACAAGCTTACTATAACCAATGGTTTATTAAGCTGCTTCAGTCCTAGCCTGGTTGAAGCCGTCGATGGTAAGTATTGCGTAATCTTGAAGGATACCGAAGAGGCCTTTTAGCTTGGCAATGTGAAAACGCCCGTCCCTATTGTCTCCAACGTTTGCCTGATACAATTTACGTGTTAGATTCGCCATGAGTAGATTGTGGTCAGTACCAACGTCAGAATGTCGTATCACGCGTACGTTCAGCGCCTCCAATTGCTATTAATGACGACATAATCAATCAAGTTCTGTCTTCCCGTCATGAGAGTCCATGCTAATTAATTGGTTTCCTTCTATTGGACGAGTTTTCTACCGATGACTACTGCATTCTGCTCACAAAAGTAAACGAAGCTGGCCCTGTTTTCAGTGCAGCCTCATACTCCATATCATCTCAAACCTCTCTCCTTATCTGTGTTGTTACTGCTGATCCTTGCGCTGAGAACTCTCACCAGACGAAATACATCATGCCTTATCATGTTCTCTTGCCCAACACTGTGGCATACCTATTGTCCATTATCATATACATGGCTCATTAATAGGATTCCACTGAAACAAGGCGTTAGTGTGCTGCCTGTTAGTCAGTAAGGTAACTCCAACTTAGCGAAAGATGTCCTGCTTGCCTGACTAGATGATATCATCCCTGTTACTAAGCTTCTGCTTCCCTGCCTTTGTCTATCTTGCCTCGATTATTCCGAGAAAAGTCAAGTTATGTCTGCTCATTTTGTTTACTGTCTGAAAAGTTTACCACCTTGATTCATGTATAGGAATTCAGCGCCAGGAGATAGACGTTCAGGCTAAGAACATCTTCTCGAATTTGGTCCTTATCCTTCATAAGTCCAATTGTCTGGCTTACTTCTCTTCTCTTGTCATGTCAAGATTCTTTTCTTGCTACAATTTCAATAGCATGAAGTTTTTTAAAGTGTGAGGTTATTAGCCCAAACCCTATCCTCTTCCCTATCTTAAACAGAACTTGAGACCTACTATGGCAAAGTTAATAGCTGACATAACCGACTCAAAAATATGAAAACCTGTCCACAGAGGACTTTCCACAGACCAAAAGGAAAGATCATGCATCGATAGGGAATAAAAGCTAGGATAATCAAATGAGGTATTTACAAATATATGAATTATATATTCAATATTTATCATAATCAAATATTCAATTATTTATCATTAAAATTTGCCTTCAGTATTGGGGGAAAAAAACACCTCACAAAAACAGTTTCTTGAGCATTGATTTCCAAATCTAAAACTAACCCTCTATTATAGAAATAACGCGGCCTATCTATCCCATGTCACCTTTCTGTAGGAGATTTTGATTGGACGCAAAAACATATCTTTGTACCTTTAGAAGCAACAGCTTATTGCTGTTGGTGTAAATATATTATAAGTATAAAAAATGATTTATTCCGCTATTACCATGGTCCTGTTTTGTCGCATTACCATATAATTACTTGTGTAGAGAAGCAAACATCTCACTTTAATCCTTCTAACTTAAATGTCAACTAAAATTTACCTACCATGTGAACATGTCCACAATACCTTTAAAATATGGACCCCAGTTAGACAAAACAATCTTTACATGTGCTACATTCTATCTTTAACAAATTAAGAATACAACTGAAACTATGGAGTACTTTTGCAAGTAAAGCCTTCAAATTTTTCTTTTGCTTCGTTGGTTTTATCATGCTCGAATGTTTTTTTCTTTTTACAGAACAAATTTTAGCTGTTTCTGAAATACTTCTGCAGTTTTCGCCTCTCGTTTTCAATATTGCCTTCTTAAAGTTCAGCGGGTAGCTTTTCCTGGCTTCCAGTTTATTTGAAAAGACTTATTATAACGAGCTCAAATGTTTATATTTCTCTTTCGAAATCGAATTTCGATAGCATTTGAACAATATTCGTTTAGTACTATTCGAATAGTTATGCTTCTTCTTACATTTATCTTCTTTTGTCAAAATTATTACAGCAGTGTAGCAATTCAATATTCATCATCATCATCATCATATTCGGTTTTACGTTTGTTTTACATACTGGCATGTGTTGGACGGTTCAATAAAATGGGCTTCCAGGCCAGTCTGTCCGTTACTAGATCTTTGGTGGCACCTTTTGGCTTCAAATCCGATTTGATTAATTCCTCCCCTGTTTTCTTTGGTCTCCCTTTCATAACAGCATCTTCCACTTTCATTGGTAAGCACTTCCTCACTCAATCATCGTCATCTTCTCCCTCCACATGACCAAACCAACGAAGCAGTCTTTTCTGCATGCACTCACTGATGCTATCTAACTTTAATCTTTTTCTGAGATCCATGGAGCTTAGTCTGTCCTCCAGGGTTACATTACACATCCACCGAATCATTCTCGTGTCATTTCTTTCCATGCAGCTCAGATCTTCAGTTTTCACTGACCATGTTTCGCTGCCATACATCATAACACTCCGTACACATGCCTGGTAGAGTCTGCCTTTGGTTGGAAAAGATAGAACTCTGCAGGTTAGCAGTGGCAATAGTTCAAGGAATTTACTCCATCCACTCCTCAAGCTTGCAGACACACTTGCATCCAGCCCTCCACTGGCATTTATGGTGTCACCAAGGTAACAGAATGTCTGCACAACTTCAATGTCTTCACCATCAAGATGCACATTTGGAATCAATCATCTTGTATAAATTGTAGTGCATCTAGAACATCAGGAAACATACCATAAAGTATTATTTATAAAAGTTTTATTACTGGTCACTTTGTCTACAAAAAACTTTGGTCCCCTGTTTTATTTGAAGAATTGATATGTTTCCCTGGAACAGACAATCCTCATGATAAATATGCCATCAAAATCTTAAAGAATGAACTGTTGTTGTTTATGTTTGGAGGCACATTTTGCGGTACTTCTCTTGTGCATTAAACTTCGGAAGAAAGTGATAGCTCATGTAGGTGGCCGAAGAGAAATAACAATCGGGGAAATGATTTAGAGATCCCTTGTAAATATTTTCCGAAAGGACCATATATATATATATATATATATATATATTGATTTGATTAAATGTATCTTTTAATCCTCATCCCGAACGAAATGCGACAATCTCTCTATCAAAAGCCCAGTGGACCTATATCCAAGTATGAGCCTATAGGCCTTCAAACAGAGTAGGCTTATATGCAAAAATGGGGTATAGTTTTGGACAATTCCTTAGTGGCAACAAAGTGGCTTCATTTTATGCGTATTCTGTTTACATTGAATGACAACTAAAGCCTGTGTCGGGGGTTCGAGTACAGAAAAGTCAGTTGGATATTGGTTTCCAAATAAAAGAGGAACTACACTGGCTACATATTTTCAGGATACATAGGAGATACTGTACATTCATTAAGATATGTTTCANTTTTTTAAAGTGTGAGGTTATTAGCCCAAGCCCTATCCTCTTCCTTATCTTAAACAGAGCTTGAGACCTACTATGGCAAAGTTAATAGCTGACATAACCGACTCAAAAATATGAAAACCTGTCCACAGAGGACTTTCCACAGACCAAAAGAAAAGATCATGCATCGATAGGGAATAAAAGCTAGGATAATCAAATGAGGTATTTACAAATATATGAATTATATATTCAATATTTATCATAATCAAATATTCAATTATTTATCATTAAAATTTGCCTTCAGTATTGGGGGAAAAAAACACCTCACAAAAACAGTTTCTTGAGCATTGATTTCCAAATCTAAAACTAACCCTCTATTATAGAAATAACGCGGCCTATCTATCCCATGTCACCTTTCTGTAGGAGATTTTGATTGGACGCAAAAACATATCTTTGTACCTTTAGAAGCAACAGCTTATTGCTGTTGGTGTAAATATATTATAAGTATAAAAAATGATTTATTCCGCTATTACCATGGTCCTGTTTTGTCGCATTACCATATAATTACTTGTGTAGAGAAGCAAACATCTCACTTTAATCCTTCTAACTTAAATGTCAACTAAAATTTACCTACCATGTGAACATGTCCACAATACCTTTAAAATATGGACCCCAGTTAGACAAAACAATCTTTACATGTGCTACATTCTATCTTTAACAAATTAAGAATACAACTGAAACTATGGAGTACTTTTGCAAGTAAAGCCTTCAAATTTTTCTTTTGCTTCGTTGGTTTTATCATGCTCGAATGTTTTTTTCTTTTTACAGAACAAATTTTAGCTGTTTCTGAAATACTTCTGCAGTTTTCGCCTCTCGTTTTCAATATTGCCTTCTTAAAGTTCAGCGGGTAGCTTTTCCTGGCTTCCAGTTTATTTGAAAAGACTTATTATAACGAGCTCAAATGTTTATATTTCTCTTTCGAAATCGAATTTCGATAGCATTTGAACAATATTCGTTTAGTACTATTCGAATAGTTATGCTTCTTCTTACATTTATCTTCTTTTGTCAAAATTATTACAGCAGTGTAGCAATTCAATATTCATCATCATCATCATCATATTCGGTTTTACGTTTGTTTTACATACTGGCATGTGTTGGACGGTTCAATAAAATGGGCTTCCAGGCCAGTCTGTCCGTTACTAGATCTTTGGTGGCACCTTTTGGCTTCAAATCCGATTTGATTAATTCCTCCCCTGTTTTCTTTGGTCTCCCTTTCATAACAGCAT
Organism: Morbakka virulenta; assembly: GCA_003991215.1. Classification (NCBI taxonomy): domain Eukaryota; kingdom Metazoa; phylum Cnidaria; class Cubozoa; order Carybdeida; family Carukiidae; genus Morbakka; species Morbakka virulenta. The sequence goes on from RDPX01000333.1 coordinate 128,346, forward strand.
CTTCCACTTTCATTGGTAAGCACTTCCTCACTCAATCATCGTCATCTTCTCCCTCCACATGACCAAACCAACGAAGCAGTCTTTTCTGCATGCACTCACTGATGCTATCTAACTTTAATCTTTTTCTGAGATCCATGGAGCTTAGTCTGTCCTCCAGGGTTACATTACACATCCACCGAATCATTCTCGTGTCATTTCTTTCCATGCAGCTCAGATCTTCAGTTTTCACTGACCATGTTTCGCTGCCATACATCATAACACTCCGTACACATGCCTGGTAGAGTCTGCCTTTGGTTGGAAAAGATAGAACTCTGCAGGTTAGCAGTGGCAATAGTTCAAGGAATTTACTCCATCCACTCCTCAAGCTTGCAGACACACTTGCATCCAGCCCTCCACTGGCATTTATGGTGTCACCAAGGTAACAGAATGTCTGCACAACTTCAATGTCTTCACCATCAAGATGCACATTTGGAATCAATCATCTTGTATAAATTGTAGTGCATCTAGAACATCAGGAAACATACCATAAAGTATTATTTATAAAAGTTTTATTACTGGTCACTTTGTCTACAAAAAACTTTGGTCCCCTGTTTTATTTGAAGAATTGATATGTTTCCCTGGAACAGACAATCCTCATGATAAATATGCCATCAAAATCTTAAAGAATGAACTGTTGTTGTTTATGTTTGGAGGCACATTTTGCGGTACTTCTCTTGTGCATTAAACTTCGGAAGAAAGTGATAGCTCATGTAGGTGGCCGAAGAGAAATAACAATCGGGGAAATGATTTAGAGATCCCTTGTAAATATTTTCCGAAAGGACCATATATATATATATATATATATATATATTGATTTGATTAAATGTATCTTTTAATCCTCATCCCGAACGAAATGCGACAATCTCTCTATCAAAAGCCCAGTGGACCTATATCCAAGTATGAGCCTATAGGCCTTCAAACAGAGTAGGCTTATATGCAAAAATGGGGTATAGTTTTGGACAATTCCTTAGTGGCAACAAAGTGGCTTCATTTTATGCGTATTCTGTTTACATTGAATGACAACTAAAGCCTGTGTCGGGGGTTCTAGTACAGAAAAGTCAGTTGGATATTGGTTTCCAAATAAAAGAGGAACTACACTGGCTACATATTTTCAGGATACATAGGAGATACTGTACATTCATTAAGATATGTTTCAATCTGGAACTTTAACGCATTTGGTAAGTGATGAGAGAGATTAAGGAGACTTGGTCCTGCTACCTGAACCTCCTTGAGTTTCAAGCCTCTTGTCAAAATGTAGTTCATTGTGAAGAACATATTTTTGAAGTAGATGGAAACTTCTTTTAGTTAACCATTGCCTTGTAAAAAAGAATGTAAACTGTGTGGTTTATAAAAAAGATGTATGTTGTCAAGGAAAAGACTGCCAACATCTTTGACTTAAACTTCTTTCAACTATTCAAAGAATCGGTTTAAAAAAGAAACATTTTTATAACAATGTCCGGTGTGAAAATATTCTCGATTTTACATCCTAATATCTGACCGAAAGAGTAAGGAAGTTGCTCAGTAATGTCGAAATATAGATCTCGTTATATCATAATTTATTATATTACATTACATTAAATTATATTATATTATATTATATTATACTATATTATATTATATTTTATTATGAATTATTTTATTATGAATTATTTTATAGAGAAACTGAGTTTTTCAATACTCAGAATTTCATGTCTATTTTTCTTAATAAAAAGATTCAATTTGAAGAAGTACGGAAATATTAACAGTTATAAGTACGGAAATATTAACAGTTGTAATCCATAAAGAGGCCTTAGGTGCCAAAATTGGATTGAAAAGGATTAAGCTAGAGACTTTAATGAACAAGACTGTATTGAGGCTTTTTAATATTAAAAAGGAAATATCAATAAAAAGGTCGAGTTTCTCTGAAAGTTACCTTCGTGTTGTTATCTGTAGCTAGGAACCAACGGAAATAATACACATCTCTTATAGAGTAATCCGTAAATAAACAGTGTTTTGGCTTGGATTCATTAAAGGTATACTCTACTCCTGTTTTCTATGTCACTGCATTTTCTGGGATGGGAGGTTCATAAATAATAAGTAGATTAATTAACTTTTAATATTTCAAAAGAGAACGTCTTGGTAGATGGCGAAATAATCTGATATTTGTAGTCAGTAGGAGCAAGCAACAAAATAAATGCCTGAGAGAGTACTGGTACCATCTATTGGGTGATGTTGTTCTGAAACCTCTTCAGGTAATCTGGGCCAAATTTCTACAGGCTATAGTGTATAGATTGTCCTTTACTCGATCTAATTCATGTCATTTTTCATAATTAGTTCGGTCAACCTTTGTAATATGGGATCGGCTAGAGTCAATGTTTTCACATCATCGATAGGGAATGCCTCCGGAATAGCGTACTGAATTTTCGGGTTAATTTGAGCTTCAAAAACTTTTTTTTTTCGTCGCTTTCAGTGGTGGAGATCGAGAGTCGACTGAAATAGTCCAAGATTTGTTTTTAGACGACACGCATTCAGCGTCCAACTTGTATCCCTGCAGTCTCATTAAAAGTCTCTCAGTTCTTGGCGGTGGTTTTGAATTCGGTTATTGAGAATGTTTATGGTTGCTTTGTTATCGTTGATCACAGTGAAATGGCATCCATAACGGAATAGTCGGCTCCGCTCACATGCGTACAATGCCGCCAGGCATTCTCTTTCGATTTGAGAATACCGCATTTCGGTCTCAGATAATAATCTTGGCATGTATGATATGACAATGGGGTTCATGTTGTCGGTGCTTTCTGTAATAAAATTGATGATATTCTAATCGGGCTTGCATCAAAATACACTGTCATAGGTTTTGTTTCGTCGTAAAAACTGATATTCGAATTTTCTGAAACACAATTCTTTAAGTGTTGGAAAGCTTTTTCGCATTTCTCGTCCCATTTGAAGAGGACGTTTTTGTGTGTTAACAGACGAAGTGGATACGTCACCGTGCTGTAGCCTTTGATAAAGCGCTTCAAATAGTTAGTAAGTCTTAAGAAACCTTTCACTCCTCTGGAACCTCTTGGTCGTTCTGCGTATTTTAGAGCGTTTGTCTTCGTCGTTGTCGGGTACATTCCGTCCTTGGAAAAAGCTTAACCAAAGTATTTGATTATAGGGCTGTCGAAGATATATTTCTCAAAGCTTGGCATGAGTCCCTTTTTTTAAGATGCGCTAAAAAAATTTCTAATGCATTATCGTATTTTTCAATACTGTTCCCGTAAATGTGGATATTGTCTGCAATGTTTATAACGGACTTGATGTCTGACAATATTGTCTGTAAGGTGTGTTGTACGTCTTCTGGAGCACTGTTTGCCCTGAATATCAATCGTTCTTATTGCTTAATCTTATATTCGGTTCTAAAGGCCGAGATATATCTCGATTGTTCATCTAACTCGACTTGGTGGAAAGCTGATTTCATATCAAGTTTCGTAAAATGGCTCATTCCCTTGAGTTTTGTTAGCTAGTCATTTAAACTCAATGCTGGGTTCTTATATGCGTGACGTCTCAGTATATTTTTTTTTGTCGTTAAGATCAAATGGTGCTTAATTTCTTGCTCAATTGGCTTGCGAAAACCACATTTATTTGCTTTCTCTTTTACTCGAATGTAAAGCTGAGGTACTGATTCATCTTCTCGCTGTTTGATCTGCCGAAGTTGAAATATTTCATATTCAAAGTTTCCACGCGGATTAAACTGATCATCTAGTAATTTAACCACGGTGTCAAAAGTCTCGTCTGCTCCTGGTGTGAGAAGGCTATCATAAACGTCATATGCCTCTTCTCTAAAATAGTTCAACAGTATAGCAAAGTTCTGTTTATCGTCTGTAATATTAAGCATGACACATAAGTTTAAAAAATGCTTCTTGTATTTGTCCATCGTGGACCAATCGTTGTAAATTCATCAAATCAAACTTCGGAAAAATTGACAAACTCAAAGGTACTTTGGTAGTAGTAGTTGTTGCTTCAGCTACTGCCATTTCTTCTTGTATCAAAATGTTATTTACTTCTTTTAATAACAAATTTCGTGAATACTAACCTTTTTCCTTCGTCGCCAATGTGGCATTTCTCTACTCATTTGTAAACACAACTGATTCTCTTTCAAAAATAAACCTATCATATTTTTTATACGACTACTTTGTTGATACTTGCTCCATCATGAATGTTCGCAGTGTCACAAGAATAATCTATTTACAATAAAACCATCTAATTTGAAAATCTTCAGTAAGTATACCTATTAACAGATTGATATTTTGACAATATTGGCACATTTTCTGGTACTTTTCGGTTTTCCAACCATCGAACCCCCACGTTCCAATATTCCCCCACCTCAAAGGTGTTAAAAAAACTGTGATTCAAAGGTTAAGGTTAAGGTTAAGGTTTAGTCGTGCAAATGACTTTACTTTCAATGTCGTGGCAGTAAAAAGCTGTTTCTGATGAGGGACTATTTTGCAAGTGTATTGGTAAGGAGGCGACTTCCCTCTTTTTCTACGGTGATCATCTTTTATCAAATGGCGTTGGGTGTCGAAAAACCTGGTTTAAGAAAAAAAATTATAGATCATTGGTTGGAAAATTGCCGTAAGATAAGGCTATGAGAAAATTCTGCTTTACATTATTGTACAGTAAGTACATCGGGTTGTATTATTCCTTGGCCTCCGCTGCCCTGAATATGACAAAATGCCCCTGAATTAACCATTTCAATCCACTCCTCTTACAGATTTGTAATTTTTGCCTAGAAAAGAATAAGTAGAGATACAATGTCAACATTTATTTGCCATGACTATTATTGACAGAAAGGGAATTACAAGAAATATTTTTGAATATTTCATCTTTCACCTGAGATTTAAAAACCCTATACTTTGTCAATGAAGATAAGTAGTTGTATACAAACTTTGTATACAAGCTTTTTATTCCTATTCCAGAACATAATCATGAGAACATAGCCACCTTCTTAGTAAAGAGGCCTACAAAACGTTCCTCAGAGGCATACTAAATAACTATTTGTGTCCATCTTTGAAGGGAGCCATCCAGAAATGAATACAGCATCCTCTGCTTTCCCTATTTTAACAGGATCACGGGAAAAGAACTCCATGAAGTATTGTGCCGTACTAAAAATGTATGGTATTCTGAGACCGACAAGCCTGACCAAATGGCAACACTGCTAAAAAGATCCAAGAGAATTTTGGCACGTCCACATTTGGGTTTATCTGTCACGACAAGGCAAGAATCGGAATGCCATACTGCAGATGGCGTGTATTTTTGACGACGACCTGAACAACGTACAGGAAGTGCATTAAATCACAGGAAGTCCAGCTATTCAGAATTGTGAACCTGCATCAGGGATGAAGCAAGAAGAGATCTGGAATAGAACGAGAATAGGATCTTAACTCCATAGTTTTTACTTCATAAACTTCTTTGAACAATATGTGTCTTACTTGATGCTTTTTGAACCTAACATCATGTTGAGCGATGAAGTGGATTTTTACTCTATATTTTTCTGCAAAGATTTCATTTTGAGGAGTGTCGATACATTACGTCCTTCCAGTTCATATTATTTTATATTACGAACGTTTCTGACCTAGACCAAGATCTATGATCAATGTAAATAAAGTCGACTATTCTCAACGTATTAAAAAAGTACCAAAGGGTGACTCAATATCTTTTCTTCAATAGAACAGATTCCTGAAAAACATATGAGACAAAACATGATTTGATCTAGCTTTTTGGTCATTGCAGGTGTAGAGCTGACCTGATTACGGCTGATATCATCAACTATCTGTTCCCTCAAAGTTCCAGAACAGTCTTTTATCCCTTCCTGTCTTCCTCCGTAGTTTCCATTCTCACTTCCAACGTCTAAAACCCCATCGTTTACTTCGCTTGCTCTACACATCTTGACGCTTTTAAGTCACAGTACTGGACTATCAAAGCCATATGGAAAGGAAATTAACCAGGGACAAAGAACTTTTTTTTAATCTTGTCTGGTAATGGAAACAGGAAGTTTGTTTCTCAAATTAGTTCGTACGTTTGCAATTTATTGTTAGCGATGAAAATAATATTAATGAAATCTTCCAATAGAAAGCAACGCAATATCATGCTCCATTTAGTTTGAAAAATAATGCACTCTTCCTCCACAACAAATGTCTTCATATGATGCTGTACGTTGCAGCATTATTTGAAGACAAAATTTGTAGTGAAGGTAGAATGAGTGTTAACGTTATTAAGTCAATGGTAATGTTAAGTNAGGAAATTAACCAGGGACAAAGAACTTTCCGCCACTAATTAATCTTGTCTGGTAATGGAAACAGGAAGTTTGTTTCTCAAATTAGTTCGTACGTTTGCAATTTATTGTTAGCGATGAAAATAATATTAATGAAATCTTCCAATAGAAAGCAACGCAATATCATGCTCCATTTAGTTTGAAAAATAATGCACTCTTCCTCCACAACAAATGTCTTCATATGATGCTGTACGTTGCAGCATTATTTGAAGACAAAATTTGTAGTGAAGGTAGAATGAGTGTTTAAGTTATTACGTCAATGGTAATGTCAAGTCAGATTTTGTGTGTGGGAGGTGGGGGGAGCACCAGTTTCTTCGACAGAATATTTGAAGTGCACAATTTGTCGTTCATTGCAAAATATTATGGTTGCTGCGATTGATTGTTTTTATTTCTATGGTTGATACACACTTTTAAAAAACAATATTCTGTTTGGCTAAAATCCCTAAAATTTGCTCTGAACCCTTTTCCCTCATCAATGTAAATATTACATCGGAAATTTAGAAATGCATTATAATATTGCCACTACAATTTCTTCTACGTTTGACTACTCCCAGGTCTTGAACATTTTGTTAATTCTTATACTCACTCTTTGAGTCAGATATCTACGAAATTAGCAACTGTTTGTACACTTCTACACTATTTGTCTCTATCAAGAGCAAGACTGCATGTGTTTCCAGATGATGTACAACAAGCCACTTTTAAACTGGAGTTTCTAATTAAGAAGAAAAGAACCACGTTGTTGAATATATAATCAAATAACGCAGTATAACCTGTAGTACCCATTTTTGTACCACTAGCCATTTGTAATAACCCACCACTAAATGACAAAAACGCCCTTCCAAAATACCCATTTCATTGCGGAAAAGAGAGAGGGCGAGCTAGAGACATGAGAATATCACGTGATCTTCTTTTCATTGATTTGATTGGTTATTTTTTTCGCGCTTAACCTTGACCATGGCATTTTCATTGAAACAAATTTACATCAAGTGAAAAAATCCTTCGATGAATAATGGTTGTAATCTGCATTCCACCTAAAAAATTGGTCCGCCTGTCTTTCTGACTCTTTTCATCATTCCTAGAAATATCTCTTTTCAAAATCATCTGGTCTCATGGCATGACCAAAATAAGTCAGCTTTTGAGGTACTGTCTGTGATTGTAGCATTCTTTTCTTCACTCCAAAATTGTTCAGAACTCATTTTTTATGCTCCTCTCCGTCAGGCAAGTTCATAAGGGCCTCCTCTATAGCCACAGTTTGAATTTACCTTTTTATTATTAGTATCCTTTAATACCTGAGATCAGCAATCGTAAGTAGCTAATGAGAAAGCTGTTGCATAAAGCAGCCTGACTTTCAGGCCCATACCGATGTTTTGACTTTTCAAGAAGGTTATTTATTAATATTATTTCTATTTTTATAGAGGATGATACTATTCAGTTGTTTACAATAAAAATATAATAAACACTGCTGCCAACATGTGTCCTCCTATGAGAGAGAAAAAGTATATAAAATTAAAAACTAAAAATCAAATAACTTAAAAACCTCATCCCCAGGGTCTCTCTCTCACTTCTTGACATTCAAAAATGCCAGGAAAGCCGAGAGGAGGCCCTGGGAACGAAGGATGAAAAATTAGTTGACTGAAAATAAAATAAAAATGAAAAGAAAAAAGCTATTAAAAATAAATTTATTTCTATATATATACAAATTAAAAAGTTTCATTTAAATATCTCGCTCCCAGGTAATAAAATGATCTCTTCCCAAATTCTGATATGCATTTGGCTGTTTTAGTTTTTTCAAATTGTTTCGTGTATTCATACTATGATTTTGTACTTCGAAATAGTTTTGGAAATTGCAACAAACTTTGCCATTTAAACAATTTCGAACCAAATTGACTGTGCGATCTTTCACCGTTTTCTGAATGGATGGCACACTTGTTCCGATAATCCGTTTAGCTCTCTTTTCAATGGACAGTATTTTCTGTGACCGTGTACCTGTAAGATGCAATTTAACAGATAGCAATGCACGTTAATATCGGCAAAATTGTTGAATATATTATATTATATTATTTGTATTCAACTTTTGAACAGCTAATCGTGCTATGGAAAGTCTGCGTCTTATTTCTTGTAAACTGCCTCTTCTGGGTTAAATTACTGATCCCAAGTAAACAAAATCGTTTACCTCATCAATGTTTTCCCCATCTAGGACAAAATCGCTGTTTACGTATCTGTCTTTCTGACTCACTATTATCTTTGCCTTTTTGCTATTAAGTAGGAGTTCTCAAGAAATTTTCAATTTTAAGTGATAGCATTTCTGTGAGACAAAATATCTTCAAGAATTTCTGATTTATTCATGATTTCAATTAGCCAAAAGAAAAAGGAATGAATGGATAGAGAGACAAACTAATAAGACAGGCTGTTATGGTTTGAAACTATTAAAACTCGTAATAAAATGAATTATCATCTCTTGATAGCCACAAGTATTTCTTTTTTCTTAGTTGTTGTAAATTACCTAATGTTGTTAAAGATATTTGTTGTTGTCAATCGACGGATGAAGTGCAATTTTTGTGAACCAAAGGCTCATTTATTTGGAACAAGTCTGTGATCACAACTAAGTTATAATTATATGTTTTATTGCTTTCCTTCATTGCTAAGATAGGTTGGTTGTACCAATGTTCAATGAATAGTCCTCATCTTTTAGATTCTCTAGGATTTCCACCTATCCCCTTTTCGTTTCATTTCAATACTCCGCTTGTGATAACTGAATAAATTTTCAGCCCTATTGGATATTCGGATACCCTGCATTATTGAAGACCTAACAGTACGCCGTAAGGAAGCTGTGGCGCCCACTGTGTAAAGGTAGGTAGAAAAATAAGGATTTCTTGGTTTTGTGTATCTTGACTCCTGGGTAGTGGTAAACAAATAAGAATTTCCGTGAACACGAGGTCACCGTTCTCTGGCTGCTTTTTGCACCCCTTCTACTGAAGCTTCTCGAATTTTTGACTAAGATCAAGTCTTGAGCTCTGGTCTCTCCTTTGTCGGGTCTTCAGGTACAGGACTCAACCTTGCAAGACAGGTGGTCTTCATATGCTTGAGCACAAGCTCCAGACCAACCCAAGAGGAAGGATCTTCCCACAAATGGTCCTGGAGGACGATCAGTGTATTTTGTATTTCATGGTGTCTTGCGTGCTGTCTGCCCCTCTTTTTCTTAATCTGTTTTTTTTTCGGGTCATGGATTGGAATCTATTAAAGACAAAATTGGGCTCACTATTTACCAGGAGTACCATCAATTTACCCTGTATCCCTAAATAATCTCTTCAACGCTACTTTTTGTTTTTCTTCCCTGTATTTCTCTGAGATGTGTTGCTAATTCAGTGAGACTATCATAGACAAAAATATAACACGGTATCAAAAGTATAGTTAAGGACTCGTTCCCACTAGTTTTTGGATATTTCCTCCGCTATTAAGCCCCTTTCTTGTACAAAGTAACCCTAACTTGTAACTTCGCAATATTTGTTTCGTGTCAGCTGCTATAAATATAAATTCAACACGTCTGTACTACGAATCCAAAATAGCCGCTATTTCGCTTATACTATCAATCTATAATTATAGATTGGAATCCTTTAGATTTAGACAACTTCATGAGAAAGTTTCTGGGTGCATGTCAATTTTACTTTAACGGAACACTAAAGGACTCCACAGAAGGGGTTGAAATTATTTACTCACTTATTTGGGATGGATCTGATAGATTTAACCTTTATTTAAAGGAAACTTCTCAATTACATGCCTACATATCAGGTTTTAAAACGTATTTTCCTGGACGCAGTTATTTTGTGTTGCCCCTTTTAAACTGCTCACTTGCACCCAAGAACCAAGAGAACCAGCTGACCTCTACTTCAAGAAACGAAGAGTTACTGGAGTAAAGTGAATACGACCTAAAGGTACAAAAGACCCTACTTGTTGCCCCTTTTTTAAATTTTAATCTTCATTTGAATTCAAGTTAAACAACAGAAAAGACATTACACATTATACGTACTGAAGAGACAACACTTATCATATGAAGCAATTAGAAGATCCAAAGAAGAACACATGTCTGTAAATCTTCTTAAGAATACGTTTTATCACAAACCTAGTAAACCAACTATCTCACCAAGTAATTTACAACAAATAAATTTATGGCAATTGTGGTCATCAACACGCCAAAGGCTCTTGCACTGTTAAAGACTTTAGATGCAACCAGGGTGACAAACAAAACCATTGGACCAATGTCTGCTTGTCTGGGGCCATTAACAGACAAAAACAGCATGTCTCTACCATAAAGAACATTCACAAAGCCACTAAGTTTAAAGATAAAAACACTGAAAAAAGTAGTTTATATTTTCACACATTGGAGTTAGACTCTTTGAAGTCTTCATCTTTTCTTCACCATGCAACATAGGGATTTTTAACTTTGAGAATAGGCGCTTCTAGCTACAAGGAATCACTTGACTGCAAAGTATACACTAGAGTAGTAGGAAATGTCGTGGACATTTATACCAAGTTACTCTCTTCCATAAAAAACCTGAAGTGCTGGCAGCTTAAGCCATCCAAAGCTCATATAATTGCCTATAGTGGTATGGAACTTGCACCTTTGATATTAAACACAACGATTAATTTTTTACAGCTGAATGTTATATCACAGACACCAAATGGTCTTGTTCTCAGTGACTTGTCTGTAAGTAAAAATTCAAACTTGGTTTCCTTGCATTTTTACATTGATACACAAGTAACTACACCAAACAATGCCATCAAATTTCAACACTTAATCAATAATTTTTAACTGGAGACCAAATTCTTATCGAATACAATGATGTATTCCAAGCCATTGGATGCTTCGAAAGAACATTGCCCATCACAGCTAACAATATGGGGCCAGTGATACATTCACCCAGAAAAAAAATGTTATGTTCCTTAAAGATGAAGCTAGTGCAGGCCTCACTTCATTTAACACTCGATGGTCGCTACCGCTTCAATCGAATGCCTATCGGTATTTCATTTGCCCAAGAAGTATTCAAAAAGGCTATTGACCAACCCTTTAGAAGCATTACAAATTTTCTTAGCACAGCTGATGATCTAATCATTGTTAGATTTTCTGATGATAGGCATTCTCACGATGCTGCCCTAAAAGCAGTACATGAATGTACACGAGATAAGGGACCAAGAATTAATATTGACGAACGTATTGTTAGATTACATGAATTCTTTTGCTTGGTCAATTCATCAGAAAGGATGGAATACGCCCTAGCCCCAAGAAAATTTCTGCAATAAGAAACGCAAAACTTTTGTAGAAACCTCCACAGAATAGCAAACAACTTACAGCATTGTTAGGACTTGTTAACTATTTACATACGTTTTCTCCAAAAATCTTGCAAATTTAACAGCAATTCTTTGTGAACTTCTCAAACAGGAAAGTGACTTCTCAAGGACCCCTTTTCATAACATAGCTTTCCAGGCTGTAAAAGTAGACATTAGTAAGTGTACTTCTCTGCACGTCTACAACCGAAACAAGTAATTAGTTCTTCAACCAGATGAATTGAAATGTGCACAGCCTTGCTTCAGGATGATGTACCTATTGTTTTTGCAAGCAAATCACTTACACAAAGAGTCTCGCTATCCCAACATTGAGCCTGGAGTGCTACCTGTCCTCTTTGGACTTGAACTTTTTCTTTTCTTTGACAGAGACGTTATCATTTATACAGATCACACACCTCTTTAAGCTATCCCTTTAAAATATCTAGCCAATGCACCACTTCATCTTTCACGTATGCTTCTTCTACGTGAGCACAAAAATACAACTCCCATATGGAATATCATCCAGGTAAGAAAGGTCCAGTTGCTGATGCTCTCTTCAGAATCTTTGTGATGATCATGTTTTAGGAATTGATGCTGATGCTAATCACTTCCATGCTATATTCCATGCATTACCAACTCGAATCGCAGAGTTGCAACAAACCAATGCTAATGACCCCATCTTTATTGCCTTAGTAAAAGTCACCATAAAAGGCTGGCCTACACTTCGTACAAACCTTTTCAAACCCCTTTGAAATTGAAGTTCATGGTGGAATTGTGCTCAAAGCCAACTGTATTATTATACGTTACTCCGTTCAAGAGACCATTCCCCAGCAACTACTTTCTGTCCACCAAGGGAATAGAATAATCTAAATTACTTGCGAGGACTGCTGTCTCCCGGATCAACTTTAATGAAGGTATAAAACATATGATGCAGCACTGTTCCACCACGCAGGAATTCCAACCTACAGAACCAAAAGAGCCTCTTTATTCATACAGTGCTGCGCCACATGCATGGAATGCTATTGTTACTGATCTTTTCACATAGCATGGAAAAACATTTCTTATCAGAAACATCTACTCACATTTTCCTTTAATAAGACTGCTACACTTTTGATCACTTCTCGGGCTTTCTGGCTAAGATCAAGTGTAGAGCTCTGGTCTCCCTTTGGTCGGGGCTTAGGCTATAGGGCCCAATCATGCGGGACAGGTGGACTCGACATGCTTGAGCACTGGCTGAAGATTAACCCAAGAGGAATGGGCCTTCCCACGGAAGGTCCTTGAGGGGTGATCATTACCTCTTGCATTTTGTGTTGTCTTGCGTGCTTTCTGTCCCACTTTTTCTTGATCTGCTGCTGCCTTCCTGTTCTTTCATAGATGGGAACCTGTGAAAGACAAAAATGAGCCCACTATTTACAGGGGGTACTATCAATGAAAGACCCAATAAGAATGCTACACTTTCTCTTCTGAAACGATACCGTATTTCTCATGAAAAGTACTTTGAAGAATATGGTATTCCAGATAAACTTGTTACTGAGAATGCGCCTCCGTTTGGTTCTTCAGAATTTGGCTATTTCCTAAACACTTATTACATTGAACCATTTTATCCCATTCTCCTAATGAAACTTGTTTTACTGAACGGCCAGTTGGAATGGCTAGGATAAAAAGTCGGGATTCGAAGCCTTATATCAAACATATAGGAAACTTCCAAAATCGTTATGTCTGTAACTGCAGGCAGATGTGAGATGGTCAAGGCCATAATGTGTGCCGGTTGACTGGTTGTGCCGGCTCACTTGTTGTTGTTGATTGTGGAAAAGTGGAAGCTTGTCACGGTCTCTGTTCCGGTTGGCCAGCGGTTAATTACCTGTTGATTGGTTTTAGCTGTCATGTGATAGTGTGTAGAACCGTTGATGCATGGAAATTGATGATTCGCCCTTTTGTTCCCGCAAGCAGTTTTGTAGTTGGGCCAAAGTCAGCGCTTGTAAAGTCACCATCTGAGCAAGTGGTGCTAAGCATGTCTAAAAAATAAGAAAGTTTTAGCTACCCACAGGAACGTGGAAAGAGTTTTCACTGTAGCGCGCCACAGAATAGCACACACGTGTTGAGTACGACGGAACTTTATTTCTTAATCTTCATTGTAACTACGTTCGGAAATATTTGGTGTTTGGTCCTTTTGCGGGGCTGGTCCTTGTGGGTTCTCCTCAGTTGGCAGGTTGTTGACCGTTGGTTTTGCGGCCTGAGTGATTGGCTGGAGTGTGATTTTGATCCATGTTGATGACCACTTGTGAGCAGGCGGTTTGGTGATTTGTCCTATAGTTGGGTGTTATTGGTGTGCGACTGATCACAAGTTCTTACTCCTGCCGTGGCTGTAGTTTGGATTCTTTTTTTTTATTTGGGTTTATCATGAGTGTCATGGACAGAAGAGAATCTCCTGTGATGGCTAGACCCAGAGTCACATCTAAAAGTGACATTGCTGCAGTCAGGCGTAGTACTAGAGACACTGAATTGTCATTAAAAGGTAAAGAGGCAAGGTTAGCTGAGCTCACTAAGACTTTGCATTCCTTAGCTACTTCCTTTTCTAAGATGTATGCTAGAGTTAGAAGAGACCTCTTAATGGAAAGCCCAACCATTGAACAAATTGATAAGCATATCAAGTTAGTAGATAATAGCTTGACTTCAGTCAGAGATGTATACATAGAAACCAGGAACTTACAAAGAGTTCTACAATGTTGTATGAAACGATGAAGATTAAGAAATAAAGTTCCGTCGTACTCAACACGTGTGTGTTATCCTGTGGCGCGCTACAATGTCAGCACCTCAAACAAGATCCGATGCTGTCCAAATGCCCATTGGTGAAGTACGCTTTAACAGGAGAGACATACGTCTCTTGTTGAAGCATTTTGATTATGGTAATGGTCAACCGTAATCAAAATGCCCCAACAAAAGACTTTACTAGCAGTCGTGCTGTTTTTCAACAGCGTGATACGAAATTCATCGCGTACTCAGGAACTACCTCCATTATGATATCCATGTAATACAGGGTCCACCATGGAAACAGAGGAGACATACGTTCTACAGTTGACCATTACCATTATCAAAATGCCCCAACAAAAGACTTTACTACCAGTCGTGCCGTTTTCCAACAGCGTGATACGAGCTTCATCGTGTACTCAGGAACTGCCTCCACTATAGATAATAATACTCCCAACACAGAATACCTCAACTAAAATCACACTCCAACATATAAACCTCAAATACCAACTTCACAGAGTACAAAAAATCGTTAAAGCGCCTTATTGGTCCTGTAAACCTGTAAAGAGCTTTTATATTTTCAATACACCATACCAGTTAGAAACAACATAAGTGCGTTGGGCATTAGACAGAATTTATTAAATTTCTTAGTTGTATAGAAAGAGTCATTTCTACAACCTGTTTCTTCTCTTTTTCAAGGAAGAGGGATGCTATATTATGATAGTTTTATTGTTAATGCATCCCATTATGTTTCTGCGATTTTATGCTCTGCAATCTTGATCTAGCCTCACTTTAATATATGTAAAAAATTGACACATTTCTAAATGTTCTCACTTGCATTTTTTTTTTCGGTTGTTGAAGTGACGAATCCACATGGCGAGAAATTTGTCCTGCCTCTTTCAGTCTTTATTCTCACATTTATGATATTACCATAACTGTGAGAAGTGCAGAATCACAATACGTGAATACGTGATCTGAAGCACAACAGAGAGAGAGAGAGAGAGAGACAGACAGACAGACAGACAGACATAGAGAGACAGAGAGAGACAGAGGCAGAGAGAGAGACACACACAGAGAGAGACACAGAGAGAGACACAGAGAGAGACACAGAGAGAGACACAGAGAGAGAGAGAGAGAGAGAGAGAGAGAGAGAGAGAGAGAGAGAGTGTGTGTGTGTGTGTGTGTGTGTGTGCGCGCGAAAGAGATTTTAAGTTATTTTACTACTTGTTAATGTCTTCAATATTTTCCTCGTATCCACACCATAAAATATAACGTAAGCAATCAATTTTTCTCGCATGTTTTTTTTGTTTACTTTACCTTACCGGGTCGTATAAATTTCAAGGATAACTATGATCCTTCTTTTCCATTCTTCGCCATCTTTCACATTAGAGTTGCCAAGTCTTTATGTGGGCACCCAATATCATAGATTTAATGTTAATGCTGAGATGAGGAGCCGTGGCTTAATGGTTAGTGCAGTTACACTGTACCCAAGGGGCTCTGGGTTCGATTCCCCGAACAGACAAGGAGAATTTGCAACTTTACAAAAGAAAAAGCCATTAGTTGGCGTCAGGAAAGCCATACGACCAAGAAATTCCTCACTGCGAAAACAAATTCCCTCTGAAGGGCACCGTCTGAGCCTCAATTGCTGGGGGAAAATGACGTTAAATCCAAAATAAAATTATTTTTGAAACAGATGAAAGTATCAACTCATTATCAATAGTTTTCAGTGCGTCTCCAATTGATTAATCGGTGTTGAAACTCGTGTACTGTGACTGCGAGTAAAATGGAGGTAAAAGATACATTATATAGGGGCTAGGAAAAGGGGTATAGATGTTTTTATTAGTGGAAAATTAACTTGAAAATGGTGTTACCTTAGTAAGGAGGAGGATTCAGCAAAAAGTTAACAATTTTTGACAAGAAGGGGAAGAAGGTAGAAATGATAAAATCTTGGTTGACTTCATTTATAAATGCTCCCCAGGTAGAAGAAAAGCCAAGTTTTCATGCATTGACTTAGTCATAACTTGTGTCTGTACACTTAGTAGCAAGAGTTTGTCTTTTAAGTGTTGGGGCATTTTCAAGCTATTTCAGTATGCCTCACGCCTTGTATACTCACTAGAAAATTTAAACAAAGGATGCTTTAGGATGCTTAAAGGCAGCATTTGAGTTTGTCCTCACAAAAAACTGTTTTTGCAAATCCTTCTTCATGCAATAAAGCCGACATTTTAAATTCTTTGCCACAAAGTAAGTGCATTGTTTTTAGGAGTGCTGTGAGCATAAGAGCATCAGGGAGTCTCGAAAAAAAGCCATCGGCGATTTTAAAGTATAATCTTTTAATTACATATAAGTTCTAGTTTTAATCACCATTATTCTTCGAGGTGAGAATTATAATATCGGCTGAGAACGGGCTTCTTGTTTGGACCACAAATTTACACAACGCTTGTGTGATTGACAAGAAACGTTAAAATTTAAGATATTATACACACAAAAATCCTCTTACGTTTGTTTGTTGATCATTGTCTGCTTACTTTTATTTTAAGCAATTAACCAGCTTGCCACTTAATTAGGATCAATTACGTAAATGAAATTTTTATGGTTGCATGGGCTTTTCTTCCTGTGATGTCAAACAACAGTAACCCACAAAGACACACTAAGATAAAAATGGTCTAAATTCTTTCACGAATTTCATCACGTATTGATAACACTGAAACTCGTGTGGAGAAAATAAACAAAAAGAGAACGCTTGATAACAAACTTGAAATACACGTCCAACCTAATAAAAACAAATCCTCTATAAATACAATACAAATAACGAATGAGGTGATGGAATAGCTTTGTCGGACTCTTTTACATTTGCTAGTAAAATTTATGTGTCCGGTAGGTACAACAAATTGATATCAAAAGTCCATTTACAAAGTTTCTTTGGACGACAGCATTGGCATTTGGGTCCTTTGATCAGTCCCTTTGGTTTTCTCTAGCCAATCATAAAAAAGATGGGGCTTTTTCGATTCTATCTTTGTTTTCTGTATCGATAAAAATTCATTTGACTTGTTCGTTCTTATTCTGGCGTCGTGGCTCAGACGATGTTATGATGTGAAGAAAAGACATGCGCATACGCACGAACACTCTAACGAACGCTGACATGCTCCAAACCGTAACATTGCGATCGGAAATCAAGTACTCCTAAAACAGCGCAAACAAAACAAGTTGTCATCTTCGTTTGATATCGTACTGTGCATCCTTACTACAATCAAAGGGATAATGGTTACCATAAAAGCTATTAATTCGGACAGAACATTGACTCGGAACGTCTCTCACTTTAAGCCCTTTCCTAAGACAGCGGAGTTCCCTAAATATAAGGGAGGGAGGGAGGACATGTTAGAAGAGGATATCTATGACAACGAGCCCTTCCAAAACCGCGATGAATCTGCTCAAAAACTTAAAAAGCCTGGGGTCGAAAAACATGCCACAAAGAAACCGACGCCCGGTTTCCGATTGGAGGAAATATTGATACTGTACTTTGACGTTTATGTTTTAGATTGTTGCCGACTCATCACAAGCCGTGGCCGACCAATCGCGTTGGCAAGGGGAAGATGTTATGATGTGAAGAAAAGACAGACGCGTACGCACGAACACTACAACGAACGCGCATGCACCAAATGTACCACGTAATCTCTATTCATACAAAAATCTAATTTTTATATAGAGTTGAGTTGATAGTTGATATTGAAAGAGATAACATGGTAGATATAAATTGCGTACTTTTCTTACCTTTTACAAAACATAATAGTCGAGAGCCAGCGAAAAAGTTTTTAACCCAAATTAATGTTATTTTAATAGCAATGTTTACGTTTTGTACCATAAAGCATTTATGTGTATTTATTGTACTTATTGTCGCAGGATTTGACATAAAAGATGAATTTAAAACTGAAGCTTTTTGTCGAAAAAGTATCTAATGACCATAAGAGTTACTATAAGACTTGCAGTGCAGTCTTTGAACAAAATGCAACATTATTCCTATTCTGTGTCTGGTACCAAGATTTAAAATTTTTGATCCTTAATACTTCGGTTCAAAGGGTTCCTTGAACTATTGTTAAGTGGTTTAACGCTTAAGTTACAAGGATAAACTTAGACCATTCTATAGTAACTTACTTTAAATGAACGAGATGCAGTCCATGGATTGTGAGCAGTCTGACCTCTTTTGATTTTTACAAAAAGAAATTTTATTGATTACAAACAGACAGTGTGGTAGCAGCAACGAGCCTAAAGTTGGTTGGCTCCAATCGCTTTCAACATTGCTTCTCTTTTATTTCCCACACAACGGGTTACCAAAGATGTTTTTAAATGAACACAGTTGTAAGCCAGTGTTATCGAGACATTACAACATGGCTGTAGACATTTTCTTCTGCAAAATAAAATAACAAAATAAAAAACACTTTCGAAAAACTCAGTCATCTTTTCACTTTCAGTTGTACAAAAAGCTTCTCTCGTGGTATTTCTGGTTACTCAAAATACTATTCCCTGTTGTCGTGACAGCTGCATGAGAATTCTGTTGGACCAACTCTTTTTCTGCATGTTTGGACCTGACATCGAAATCTGCTTGAGATAATCATTGTGACAGGTACCCCTCTCTTTATTTTTGCATGTCATCAGTCCTTTTCTCATTTGTTCTCTCTCGGGCCTATTCGTCTCTTCTGATTTGTATGTCCATTCTGTTTTGATTTGTTATTTTACATCCTTGCTCATTAAACTCTTAATTGTGAATTTTTTATAATCTAAGTTGAATTTTGCTGTCTTCTGGCGGTGGAGTTCATTCTGTCCCTTTCCTCTTTCTGGCCAGGACGAGGTCGTAAGCCTTGGTTTGCAATCGTTCTATGAGAAGGAAAACTTAGAACAATAAACCAGACCAGGAGGGGGTCTTTAGCCTAATTGCTTTAATCGAGGCACCCATCAGCTCGTCGTCTTGGAATACAACAGTCCCTCACTGCCTTGTGACAGGTTTTTGAGCCAAAGGCTAAGGGAGCCAACCCTGAAGAAAAATGCCTAAGGGAGAAAAGCCCTGACAGAAAAATCACTACTCTTATGATGAACATCCAAAGAAATATAAACCGGAACGGCGTGAATGGTTCAGCTAGGCAAGCTGGATGCACCTCGCCCCGTAGTGGTGCTGTGGTGAACCAGGCACATCACGACGGTCATCCTATTACTGGCAGAGCAAAGACTAGGAAAAAATACGCCAGAGATGACAACAGAGCAATAATGGAGTGCTACTATGCCATTCAGCCAGACGTGACAGGATACCGATAAAGAATGCACAGAGCATGGCAGGAAAAGAGAAGATTTGAGGTAGATATACAGAGAATGGCAGCTCAGATTAGGAATATTATCAAGCGAAAGTGGTTTACAAAAGAAGAGCTGGATGAGGCCAAGCAAACTGCTGAGGACAAATGTCGACGTGAACACCGAGCTGCCACAGAGATTGATCGACCAGTATATGAAGGAAGGGAGGCAGCATTTGAGGTTCAAGACAGTGTAGAAACTTGTGTGCAACGGTTAGAATTGAGAGCACCGGACAAGGTGAAAAGCGAACTATTGTGCGAGAAATTATGGAGAAAAGAGCTGAAATAGGAAACAGCCGACCTACAGAAGAAAGAAGCTTAGAGAGGAGGTAAAGAGACTTGACAGAGTATTAGACTATGTGGAGAAAAATTACATCACAGAGTTAAATGATTCCACCTTGGAATGTCCAGCCATAGTGACGGGGACGATGAGCAAGAACACTAGTGGTAAAAGACCAGACGGTTCAGAATGAGCATGGCATGGAAAAGGAGACTGCGACAGAGGATGATAGAAATAGAACAAGACCTGAGTAGACTAAAAGAATGTAAACATCAAGAGTTTGGCAACCCAATCCTAGTGTGACTTGAGAGGAAGTGTAACAGAGTCAAAAGCTATGAAGTAGTGATTGAGGAGCTAAAACAAGGTCTAAAAACAAAGAGTCAGAAGATTAAGAGATATACAGAAAGGGAAAAACAATATAGAGACAACAGGATATTTGTTAACAACCAGAAACAGTTTTACTGAGACCTTCAGAGTACAAATGAAAAGGAGGAAATTGAACCGGAACGAAATCCTACTGAGGAGCTTTGGCAGGGCGTATGTAGTGAGAGAACTGAGTACAATGAGAATGTACCTTGGTTGGAAAGGATAAGAGGAAAGATAGAGACTGAAAAGCAGAAGGATCTGGAGATTTGTGTTGAAGATGTCCAAAACGTTCTAAGTAAAAACCCAACTGGAAAGCACCTGGTCCTGACGGAGTTCAGGGATTCTGGTTGAAGAACCTGAAAAGATTACACTGGAAAATTGGCCCTTATCTACAGACCCTCCTTGCTGGTAGTGATATTCCAACATGGATGACAACTAGAAAGACACTGTTGATAATGAAAGGCCCGCAGAAAGGGAACTATCCAGAGAACTACAGGCTAATCATTTGTCTTCCAATAATGTGGAAAACTTTGACTGGGATTGTAGCTGACAATTTCTATGTACACCTTGAAATACCAGGAATGATTGAAGAAGAACAACTTGGCTGTTGGAGAAATAAAAGGGGCACTAAGGAATACTTGATGTTAGATAAGGCAATTTTAAGAGAATGCAGAAAATGATACAAAAACTTAGCAATGGGATGGATGGACTACCAGAAAGCCTATGGCCTGCTCCCATACTCGCAGATGCTGGAAACAATGAAACTAACTGGTTTGGCAAAGAGTGCGATATGTCTCATTGACAGGAGTATGGATTCTTGGAACACAAGACTGCAGCATACTGGCCAGGAACTTGCAGAAGTTGGAATCAGAAGAGGGATATTTCAGGGAGACTCTCTCTCCCCACTTCTGTTCATTGTGTCTTTAATACCTCTGTCAATCCTGCTCAGGCAAACAGTTCAAGGGTACAAGTTTCAAAACGGCCAAAAAGTCAGCCACCTCCTGTTCATGGATGACTTGAAACTGTATAAAAAATCTAAGGAAGAACTGGAAGGACTAATGAATACTGTAAGGATATTTACGGATGATATCAAGATAAGATTTGGATTACAGCAATGTGCTGCTGTGATTTATTTTGAAAAGAGGAAAGAAAAGTGGGACAGATAATGGAGGATATAGAAGACGGATATTGCAAGTATCCAGGAGTACTGGAGGCAGACAAAATACAGATGGGAGAAATAAAAGAGAAAGTACGAAAGAGTTACCATCAGAGAGTGAAGAAGTTGATGAAAACAAGTCTCATTACAAGAAATTTAGTACAAGCCATGAATAAATGGGGTGTCTCATCTGTTCAAAATTTTGTTGGAATTCTGGCCTGGACGTAGAAGAGCTAAGGGAAATGGATAAAAAGACACGGAAATGTATGGTAATGAACAGAGAACTGCACCCGAGAGCGGACGTTGATAGGCTTTATCTACCCAGGAAAGAGAGAGAAAGGGGCATGATGTCGATTAAAGAAATAGTTAGATTGGAGGAGTGCAGCCTGTCAGATTAAGTTAAATGTAGTGCGTCTTGTGAAGTTAGAGTACTGGAGATTTTTGTGAGAGACAAGAGCAGAGCAGAGCTGAAAATCGAACAGAACGAAGAAAGGAAAAAGAGTAGGACAGAGAAACCGTGACACAACCAGTATCCTGTGAAGATAAAAGAAGAGGAAAGAGAATCGTGGAAATGATTGGAAGTCGGCTGGTTGAAGAGAGAAACTGAAGGCTTGCTGATGGCAGCTCATTATCAGACCCCACCTACCAGGAATTACAACGTGAAAGTCATAAAGGAACTACAAACATCAAATTGCAGAATGTGTGGAACGAAGGATGAGACGGTGCTGCACATCCTTAATGAGTGTGAGAAGCTAGCCCAACTCGAGTATAAAAAGTGAGATGACAGAGTTGCTACAATCGTCCACTGTGAACTGTACAAAGCCCATGGTTTCAAGCACACCAAGAAATGGAACGATCACCGAGCAGAGCCAGTGTTTAAGAACGCTGACGTTAAAATACTCTGAGATTTTAACATTTACTGTGATAGAGTAATAGAAGCAAGGAGGCCGAATATAGTTGTTGTCGACAAGAAGAATGCTGAAACACGAATTATTCACATCGCTGTGCCCGGGAAGTTCAGAGTGAACGAGAAGGAGCAAGAAAATATCGTCAAGTATCAATATTTAGTTATGAAAGTAAACAGAATATGGAAGACGAAAGCTATTGTGATTCCTATAGTGATTGGAGTCCTTGCAGCTATCCACAGTCTGAATGACTGGATGGGAGTACTCCGTATCGACCAGAAAAGGCTAAATAACATCCAGAGAACTATTCTACTAGGATCGGCAAACATCCTAAGAAAGATGCTGTTTATCCGAGTCCTGTGGTACTGGGCGGATAGCAGCTTAACTACCAGCACAAACTGAGAGATCTTGATCCACATACTAATAATAATTCTAATGATAATCATCATAATAATAAAATTGTTATTACGATTATTAAGCCTGGTATTGCACCATTGAATTGAGACTGGATATATGTTATTGCCGTGTTGATGTTTTCGTCACTAAATAGGATATCTTTCTATATACTGTCAGTCATTAGGCTAGAAAAGTGGGTGGGGTGGGGGGGGAGTGGAGTCATACGTTGTTGTAATATAACAGCATCCGCTCAAGCAATGTGCCTATCCTCATCTCTTGCAGTTTACCACGCGTACGTTTAAAATGGTGAGAATTTCCCCCCCCCCCCCATTCGGTTCATTCTGGTGGCCACAGTATATATGACTGCATTCAGCTTTCCTGGCTTGTTGCTGGGCGCTGAAGTATGGGTTTTTAATCCATCAATCATCCAGATGGCGCGTAACCTCTCTACAATAAAAATGAAAGTAACAATAATAAAAAAGTTATAACAGTATTAAGAATAATGATAATAATGATAATGCTGCTGATGATGATGACAACAACGATAATGGTGATAAGGATGACAACGATATGATGATAATGACGACACTAAGTTATTTTGAAAACATCACTCTCTGGGACAACTATATCGTAACCATATGCCATGTTCACTTACAGATCAAGGAGACACCAAAGGGACACTAGTAATTAAGTAAAACAAGCCATTTATAACTGTAAGCTCCAAACTAAAGGCTTTAGTAATAAAAAAATTATTGGCTCCAACAATAACCAGAACTAAAGCAACAAAAACAGCACAACAACAACAACAATAATAATAATAATAATAATAAATAAATAAAATAATAACAGTAATAATAATAGTAATAATAATAATAGTAATAATAAAAATAGTTATAATTATGCAAATAGTGATTGTTATCATCATAGTAAAACAATAATAATAGAATATAATAATCAGAATATTATCAGAGGAAAAAGAAAGGAAAAAGAAGACAAAACTAGTATTGTAAGCTAAAGTAACTCTCGTTCCATGATAAATTAAGGCAAGCGATGTAAAATAAATTTATTTAAGGGGCGGATTATATCATTATATTTTATTCTGACCCTTCATCTGTAACGACATTACAAAAAAATTATTTCTCTTGGTGTTTACAAGCTGCTTTTCCATATACCCAATTCTCGTTCTACGTTCAGCCATAATGACTTTCATGTCAACCTATTTTTGCTTTTTAAAAGCAAAATAAAAGGGGCCATTGTGATACAGACCACCTGGTAATTTTTCTGACGTTAAGGTTTGAGACCGGGTGGGTCCATTCCTATATGAATAATGGTATGCATATTTTTGCCTTTATCCACTGAGAAAGTGGTGTAAATTTGTGTCAATCCTGCAACCTGAGATTTTCAAAAAGGGGGATTCCCACTGTTTAGCGATTTTAGAAAAATGTTCCTTGAAGGAATACTTATCCAGCTAAGATCATGT
Source organism: Morbakka virulenta (assembly GCA_003991215.1). Lineage (NCBI taxonomy): Eukaryota > Metazoa > Cnidaria > Cubozoa > Carybdeida > Carukiidae > Morbakka > Morbakka virulenta. The sequence goes on from RDPX01000333.1 coordinate 152,663, forward strand.
AACTTGTAGAAGACAATTGCACTTGAAAAGAGTTATCATTACAAGTTAAAGAAACTTACACAGCAACAAAAATTAATATACAAAACTATTCCAGATCTAGCAGACCATGTCAGTAAAAAGGGTTAAATTTGAGAGGACAGTCCCAATAAAAGAGTACTGTTATCAAATAGGATGACCACTAAAGAATGCACCCGCTGTCTTGGAGACTAATAAATTTAGGCTGTCTTTGAAGTAAAGTTCGCTTCAGATCAGAAGCCCACTGGTTTATGTGAGTTCTGGATAAAAAAACACAGACTGGAAGCTTGATCAGCTAAGCAACATGTGTCAAGAGGTCTAATCCGCGATGAAACGTTCTTTCTCTGACTCACTTGGATGGAGGAGAGAACGTAAGCACGATCTTTAATTTTCGTCAAGAAGTCGGAATTTACCGATCTTTTTTATCGTGAATACATGATCAACAGTCGAGGACACCTCGATCTTATTTATCGTAAGGAAATCGTCATTGACAAGTAGTATTTGTTGAAGGAAACTAATTTCAGTCACCATTTGCAAATGAGTTTTGCCGTGGCCTTAGATGAACAGAGCTTTAATCGTTTCTTTGTTATTAGAAATCAATGAAAAATTACACCAATAACAACAACAAAAAATAATCAAAACTACTCTGTCTCAAGAGTGACTTANACGAAGACACCCGCTGTGTTGGTGGCTAATAGATTGAGACTGTCTTTTAGGTCAAGTTCGCTACAGGTCAGAAGGCCACTGGTATATGTGAGTTCTGGATAAAAAAACACAGACTAGAAGCTTGTTCAGCTAAGCAACATGTGTCAAGAGGTCTAATCCGCGATGAAACGTTCTTTCTCTGACTCACTTGGATGGAGGAGAGAACGTAAGCACGATCTTTAATTTTCGTCAAGAAGTCGGAATTTACCGATCTTTTTTATCGTGAATACATGATCAACAGTCGAGGACACCTCGATCTTATTTATCGTAAGGAAATCGTCATTGACAAGTAGTATTTGTTGAAGGAAACTAATTTCAGTCACCATTTGCAAATGAGTTTTGCCGTGGCCTTAGATGAACAGAGCTTTAATCGTTTCTTTGTTATTAGAAATCAATGAAAAATTACACCAATAACAACAACAAAAAATAATCAAAACTACTCTGTCTCAAGAGTGACTTAAACCTAGTGGGTGTACTCCTATATAAAAATTGACCTGCCTAGGATATCAACCTTAGCCCAAAGGAGACGTGGCTAGTTTGCTGGACTCTGTGCACGTACCTCGTATGAATTTGTATCGTCATTCCTCTTATGTAGGCATTCATCATTACTCAAGCGGTCTCGGAAGCTCACCTTTCCAGACATCATATGCAGCGACACTGCCATCGCAAAGGAAGACCTTCTTACATCTATGATCGATAGGGTATACTAGAAAGGTGTAGTGAATTATATCTCGGCTGAGGCTGCAAAATGATGATGATGATGATGATGATGATAAGATGATGATGATGATGATGACGATGATGTGATGATGATGATGATGATGATGATAATGATGATGATGATGATGACGATGATGACGATGATAACGATGATGATAATGATGATAATGATGATGATGATGATGATAATGATGATGATGATGATGATGACGATGATGATGATGATGAAAAAAAATTGGTGCGCATCCTAATTGATTATTTGATAAAAGAACAAATTTCATTGACATTGTACTTCCGTTTTCACTCCTTCTTGCTGACCTTCCACTTTAAGTGCAAAAACGTACATGTTTTCTTGTCTTGGGTTTGCCTTTTTGAACGAAGATGATGGTATATACAAGGATAATTATCTTTGTTGGTGTGAAGCTTTCTTTAACTTGTAATGATAATTCTTTCCAAGTGTGAAGGTCATGTACAGGTTTTATGCATTTACCTAGTTGAGCTTCGTTAGACGTGTTTTCTATAAAGGACCCTTTTTCTACAAAACTGACTATGGCCAAAAAATCCACCCCAGTTTTGATAATCTTAGGTCCCAGAATTGACACAAATTTACACTCCTTTCTCAGACAATTTTCGCGCCTAATTTGTGTCTCTTTGATTATTGACTTCAAGTAAGCTCATGTTTTTTGAAATAGTTTTGGTGGAGCAGTAAAGCCTTTCAGAAGATTACTAGGAATATACGATCCCTCTACTGACATACATGACATTTTTGACATTTTTCATGTACATGCTCAATATTAGTGGAAGATTAAATGGTGTATATACTAAAATGCTGGGGAAAGTTCTTTGTATCTCATGGAAGGATCACAATCAGACGAAGTACTACATGGAAACTTACCAAAGGTCTCAACCACTCTTAAAACCAGAAGACTGCGTTTCACTGGACACGTTTGAAGTAAGGATGATAAACTTCTCCATAAAGTATTGTTATGGCAACCGAATCATGGCAAAAGAAAAAGAGGAAGACCTGCAATGGCATACTCCGACCAGCTCAAACATGACACAAACATGGATCCAGAAGACATAAAAAACTGCATGGGATAGAGACACCTGGAGAGAACTAGTCAACACAGTTATAGTTCGCTCGTATTAAGAAGAAGAAGAAGGAGTAGGTTAGTGTCCTGCTAGCTCACTAGTTGACCCTCTCCAGCTCTATTTTGAGCCACATTAAACCACTCACGTCTTCTCTCTTAAGTGTGACTATTTTCAGGCTTCTTCAGTTAATTAAAAGATGTACACAACCAATGTTATAATTGAAATTGTGTGCATTAGCATTACCTTTTGATAACACTTCAATAACATTTTAAATTCATTGGTCAGGCTATGATCTTTTGTTCCATAAGCATAATTTAATTACCTAATTACACGTTAACGTTAATTAGTAGTGGGTCTATGAATCTGTATTATGTGTTAGTAAGGTAATAACTACTAATGATGTTTCTTTAAATTTTGAAGATTTTTAGCTATTTTTTTAAGTTTTGTTAGATATGTGCACGCTAATTACTTAATTGTTAATTAAAGGGGGGAGTGTACATAACCAAAATTATAAATGAAAATGTACGCATTAGCATAATTTAACACAATGCCAAATTACATCAATGCTGAATGAACATTTACCACCTGGTACAGGATAGAACATAGATTTTGGGAGAAAATTGAGCCTTTTGCTGGGCCTGCTGGCTCGCTTCGCTCTCCAGCAGGCCTAGCAACAATAAGAATAGTGAATTTGCTTAATTATTCATTAAGTAGAAAATTTATACAACTATATTTATACGCAAAAATGTGCGAAATGGCAAGGTATGTCTCCATGCCAATTTTTATAAGGACAGCTTTAAAAAACGACCCCTTGTACCACTTTTATTTGCTGAATGAAAACCCACCTCCTGGTACAGGATAAAACATAGATTTTGTGTAGGAGATGCTTGCCTATTCCGCAGATGCACCTTTTTAGCAAGACAATTAAGAACTGTAATGAAAACCCTGAAAGCCTACTTAATTACCTCGGGTCTTGTAATCTTCGTGAAAGAGTCGTAAGAAACCGATTTTTTTCGTCGTCAGCAAATGACCAGCAGTCGTTAATATCGTGACAACGAAAAAACTTCCTAAATGACTCGTTAACCGCGAAATCCTGATCAAAAGTAAACTTATGGATTTCGTCAGCAAAGCAATTGTTATATTTCGGAAGTAGCTCAACAGTGAAGTCAAACACCCATCCTAATGATTTCACGAGTTAACGAAACAACTAAAAAGAAAGAGTGGATCAATAAAAATGAGCCAGATCTTCACTTTTGACTCGATTTTGGGTAAGTATGATTAAATTATTTCACTTGGTTTTTTCGATATTTGTAGATGTGCCATAGTGGGTAGCCTGCAATTCAATTTTTACATTTCCCACCTTAACTCCCTACAATTCCTAATATAATAAACTTAGATCTAAACATATGAGATACCATTCGAATCCTCAGATATTGAGCTGTATGAATACGTAAACATGAATACCTTAAGAGTACCGGATGAGTAATACTTGGCCTTTTAGTTGTACGTACCAAGGAAACATCGTCGGTATAATTATACAATCTCATACCCTCTAGAAAATTGCGTATTACTTTATATTAATAAAGCCATACTGTTACATTAGCGGCACTCTTCAATGCCCTAACTGCCAAGCAATATTTCTACTTGAACGATATTAATATAGGACTACCGTACGAATAACGATCGGCCTTCTAGCGTTACGTGTTCACGTCATTTCCAATCCGCCATTTATTGACTGCAGGGGTAAGATTGTGAGATCAAAGTAAATAAATGATAGTTAATCGTACGGTAGCTATACGGTATTAAGGTTGACGTGATGATTTTGCCTACTACCTGTGGATTGGAATGATATGACTTATGTTAATGACCTTTTGTTGGGTACGCTAATTATAAGCTACGCCATTTTCTATACTGAAGGTTCTTGTTCAATTATTGAGTGTGCTTATCTTTATGGAACTTTAAACCAAAGGATTGTTAAGATCTATGTTGATCTATGTTATATGGATGCTGAGTTATAAGCCTATTTGGTGGAATTACATGCCAATTTCCCTTGGTGTACGTGAAAGTTTATTTCTTGCCCAATATACTGGAGGTATTCTGATGATCCCCGTTATTTACAAATATAGTCTTTGCAATTAGATTCAAGCTGTTTATTACTGTGTCGCTGCCGTGCTACATACTGTTGAATAATTCAAGCTGTTTAGTTAATTACCCGTGTTAAACTTAGCCCAAGATTCGACCTACAAAAGAAACAGAGGCCTTTTGGTTATATATATATATATATATATATATATATATATATATATATATATATATATATATATATATATATTTATATATATATATATATATATATATATATACACATATCTATAAATTTTTTATATATGTATTTATATATATATATAAAAATTTATATATATATATATATATATTTATATATATATATTTATATATATATATATATATTTGTGTAATTTTGTGTATTCGTATCAAAAAGTGCTCAATGCATATAGCAGAGCAATTTAAGGCAATTTAAGGTGTATATATATATATATATATATATATATATTTCAACAAGAAAGAATTTTGTATGATGGCACAAGCTTTTGTATATAAACTTCGTCAGGTCTCTGTAACTTTTAATGATAATTCTTTTCAAATGTGTGCCCTCTGCAAGTAATATGTTACTTGCTAGATAAATTTCTTTGGAGATGTTTTCTATCAAGGGGTCTTTTTTTATTAAATCTTTGACAATGGAAAAAAGCCTCACCCCTGAATTTAGATGATTTTTGTATATTTAGGGGAAAAGATGAGTAGGTACCACTTTTTATATAGGAGTACCCTGCTGGGTTGTAATGATCTGAAGTCAGACTATTGAATTCAGAGGATATTTGACCCACAAGATGTGTTTGTTTGATGTTGTTTCTTTCATTTCACCACATAACTGTTGTTGAGGTTGGGTTTTTGTTAAAACACAGTTCCCTTGGTTCTTGAGAAGTAGAAACAAAGTTTGCTTATTTTTTTCACCAATGGACCACAGTGAAAATAAAGCTTGTTTTGCATTACGGTACCCAACAGTGGTTAGGATAGATTTCCTCCCAACTGCATCCAATTGTAATTTGACACAGAGAAGTGGGGTTTTTTCATACTTGTTGGCATCACTATTTAGACATTTAACTTTTTAATAAGTTTTTTGTTTTATATATATATGGTATAATTGATTCTCCTTGTCACCATACAAAGCTATTGTGGTTCAGTTCCACTCTGTGAGTATATTTATTAATTGCTTGTTTCTTCTGACCACCTATATATTTTTGGCGCTAATAAAGGCTTTGAAAATTGAAACTCATTAAAAAATGATTTCGTTTTTGACCCATTGCTACAGGAACAATAACAGCTTATCAACCAATGACTATAGAAAAATGATAGAAATCCATTGGGCCTAATCAGCAGATATTGTGATTTCTGGGCTGTTTGAAAGGTTCTGAGTTTAAGCCCCAAGGCTTCATGTTGCAATAATGGTATGGTAATGTGGCACATTCTTATGTAAATGCATACCAGTATCAAAGAAATTCTTAGGTATCGACAGTGCTCAATAATATAAGAATATTAGAGGTATGTAAATATATATAAATATATGTTAATGTATGTTAATATACATTATACATTAAATATATATGTATATATTATATATATTGAATATGTATATATATATATATATAAAATACCAGTTTAAGGACTGGCGGTGTATAGTCTTTCTCTCACGGGCAGGTGAAGCGCTCTTCAACCTTGGATGGCAATCACCTAGAGATGGCGTCTCAATAAAAACACTGGTCCCCATTACCTTAATGGGTTGGTGTCAGGGAGGGCATCTGGCCTATAAAAACACTGCCCCATCATACCATGAAATGACATCTAAAGATATCCTGCATAACTGCATAAACGAGACTGGAACTAATTCAAGTGAATGTGTCGTGCACGGTAGGACTTTTGTTCAATGTAGGCAAAATCAGACCATTATCAAGCTACTACATCAACCAAAAGAAGTGATGACAAGCTTCAGACTCTGTAGTTGGAATGTGGGAAGTTTGAGGGGTAGATCTGGTGAAGTAGCAGAATTTCTTGAGCGAAGACACATTGATTTGTGCTGCATCCAAGAAACATGATGGAGAGGGAAATCTGTAAGAATGATAGAAGGGATAAGGGCAACATACAAGCTGTTTTGGATTGGTAATGGAGAAGGCACAGGTGGAGTAGGTATCTTTGTGGCAGAGAAATGGATAGACAAGGTGACTGATGTCAAATGCATAAGTGATCGAATTTTGCTGATTAAACTGATGATAGGTGAGACAATCTTCACAGCAATATCAGTGTATGCACCACAATGTGGCTTAAGTGAAGAAGTCAAGGATGAATTCTATGATAGTCTCATTGCAGTAACTGGTAAGCTGGCAGAGAAAGAAGTTGTTGCTATTGCAAGTGATCTAAATGGCCATGTTGGAAGAGGAGCATCTGGGTTTGAGGGAGTCCATGGAGGAAATGGATATGGTGACTGAAATAAGGAGGGTGAAAGAATTCTAGAGTTTGGACTTGCCATAGACATGTTGGTGTTGACTACTATTTTCAAGAAAAGGAATAGCCATCTGGTAACCTATGAGCCTGGGGCAGCTATGACTCAACTTCATTTTATGTATTGCCCTTGCCCTATTCCCCTGGATATCTTTTTTATGTGTTCAATTTCTGTTTGCCCTGTAACATCTCTGGCTTTGAACTTAACACTCATGCTATATATAAATATTGTGAAACAACACATGCTAGCATGTAAACCGGACGTTAAACCGAATATGATGATGATGATGATGATTACTTGCAATCATGATTCTTATTTTTTGTGTTTTATCATATGTATATTGCTCTGTTATATGTATTAAGCACTTTTTGATACAAATACACAAAATTACACAAATATATATAATCTATCCACGTGTTGACCAACAAGCTTTACAGGAAGTGGATTTCCTTGGACCTCACATCTGGAAATTTATTCCTTTAATGAGCTGATATATATATATATATATATATTATATTGCTAGTTTTTTATGCTTTTGTGGGAACTTGTGTATCAAAGAGTTTTATGGCCCTACACTGGAATATTTATTCCATCTTAGGACCATAGAACACAACACGCCATTAACAACAACATTAGCACCAAGCAAATATAAGGGGCACTGTGTATATTGTTGAAGAGAAACTGTAATGCAGGGATCAATTGAACAATCAAATACCAATAGGAAATTAATAATAAGAATGAGCCTGTATATTATCTGTTTCCTGAGAAGCTAGTTTTAAGTATTAAGGAATCAAAATTTATGACTATCGCTAGCAGAGCTACATTGGAACACTTCAGTAATTATAACTTGTGATTAATCCTAATAGACTGAAAGGTTTTATTTTCACAATTCAAGTGTTTATGAATTGACACTTAGCTTGGCAAAAATACATTGATCAGGTGATAAAGTAAAGTTGTGTGAAGATTTGCTATGCTGAACAGATGAAAACACCTGCTTCCAATGGATAGAAGAAAAATTTACATTTTAACAGTGATTCCAGCAATACCTGAATTTTCAAATGTAGCCTTGACCAATTAAAACATTATCTAAATGTAGTTTCCATGAACACAATTTGAAAAATTTTAGAAAGAACAAATATACTGATTTTGAGTACTTCTTCAAAACTTTTCTGAAGAACAGGTGTATTTGACCTAACTTGAAAAGACTTGTCAAGTCAAGGACAGTTTTATGGATGTAATTCAAGTTATAAATCAGTGGGGAAAGGTAGTTGAATAAGTAGTGACATCCACAATTATAATACTTTTAAAAAATGTAGTATTTGATTCAATTCAAAAAACATTCAATTATATTATTATACTGGAATGGTATCGTACCTACTTTGCTGAACTATTATGCTGTACCAACAAAGCATGTCTGGTCATGACTTGTATATTTCTATAACTGAATATAAGTATTAGTAAAGTCAAGAATAGTCAGTCAAAAGTAAAAGTACTTGCTATACTCTTTTGTGTTCTGGAATATTGTCATTTGCCACCTTAAGACACAGTACAGTCCAGAATCAGTGTATTAAGATGTTTGCTGATATGGGATCTTTTAACAGGAGTTGTGAGAAACAATTAAAGAAAGATGTTCATTGTAATGTACAATTTACATGCATATATATATATATAATTTTTATATTATATTGATTATGTATTATAATTAAATATAATTTTTATTATTATTTATTGTATTAATATATATTTATATAGAATTTACAATGCATATATATACATAATGTAAGCCACAAAAAATAAGAACTATGATTGCAATTATTAGTTTCACGATATTTTGATCATAAGGTGTGAAACTATTAGTTGCAATCATAGTTCTTATTTTTCGTGGTTTACCTTATGTATATTGGTCTGGTATATGCATTGAGCACTTTTTGATACAAATACACAAAATTACATATACACACATATATATATATATATATATATTATATATGATGATATGATGATGGCCTGATGGTCGAAATATCGTGAAACTATGAGTTGAAATCATAGTTCTTATTTTTCGTGGTTTACCTTATGTATATTGGTCTGGTATATGCATTGAGCACTTTTTGATACAAATACACAAAATTACATATACACACATATATATATATATATATATATTATATATGATGATATGATGATGGCCTGATGGTCGAAATATCGTGAAACTATGAGTTGAAATCATAGTTTTTATTTTTTGTGTTTGACCTTACGTATATTGGTCTGGTATATGCATTAAGCACTTTTTGATACAAATACACAAAATTACATACACAGATATATATATATATATATAATACATGTATATATAGATACATGTTTTCTTTTTGGTATTGTTTTTATTTAATTTTACTTGTTTAGCACATACTGTTTATGATACAGAGAAATGTTTTTGAAAATGCAAAGGTATTTACTCAAATTTAAACATGAATTCCTCTATGTCAATTCACATGTTATCTGCTAGGAGTTTTTTGACATAATGTAAATATTAGTAAAAGAAAACCACATTTTTGTTGTTGACATATCACCACCAATAAATATGTAAGGGGGATTGTTTGCTCATGGTAAATAAGGTTTGGGCTATATACTTAAATCCTTTAAGAAACCAGCCAACTTAATAACAATATTGACAGAAAAATTGTGAGTATTTTGATAGAGCATCTAAGTTAGTTAGTTGATTTTTATTTGAACAGAATTTAATTCTGATTATGTGAAAGAGATTTGGAATAAGGTTAGCTGACAGATTTTGCAATATAGAGTTTTTGATAGTTGCCATATACTTTACTTTTAGAAATGGAAAAAGAACATTGACAATAATGTGCTGACATATATGCCTGGTGTCAGGAAAGTAAGTATTACTTCAGCAGTTCTTTTTTTTGACTGATAAAACTTATGACTAGTTATTCGGTATATTTCAACATAGATTGGGTGTTATGCACCTGTCACTTCTCTGCCTTGCTGGGGCAAGTCATGAGTTTTAATGATGAATTGCAGCCCTGTTGGTGCTTTTGTGATTTCATATTTGTTAAAATTTCATAAAGGAGAGTTTTACAGCTGTATGCCCTTACAAACACAAACCATCATTTGAGATTTGGATGTTGATTTTTATCAAGACATAGCCAACCAAGGCTAAAGGGCACTGTCTATCCTGGTTTTAGAATTAGTAATCCTTCTCCTATGGTGATTGCCATCCATGGCCTATGGGCTCAAATTACTGAGAGCACTGGTTATGTAAAGGCCTCATTAACTTGACTTTTCCCCCTGCTCCCTTTGGATCAAAACAGTTCTGGCACTTGAAGGCTTGGAGCTGAACTTGACAGTCAGAGGCTATATTTGGCAAATGCCATCGGGGTCATTTTATAGACATTAGATGCTTATCTTTGAAGACCACCTTGGTTATAATGCTCTTTAGAACAATAGTAGACCAGTTGAAAACTTTTTTATTTTATATTCAAACATACACAATTATGAACCTCAGTGATCAAAGTAGTTTGCTTTGGGTTGCTGACCTTTCAAAGTCTTTTATTGATAGAATTATTAAGATGACAATAAGTCCCCAAAAGCCCAAGTTATCTGTGTGACCTTGAAATTTTCCCAGAGACCTTGAAATACTAGTTGGGATCTGGTGGGGCAAGATCTGTCTGATGGGAAGGAGGGTCTCTTTATCCTTGGTTGACAACTGTTCTAGAGATGCTGTCTCAATAAAACCACCAGTGGTAGTGTCTGCTATCACTCCACTTAATGCCATCCAATCACCAAAATGTTCAGTTAGTCAACATGCTGATGGTCTGCATCCCTCTGATGGTTTTGGACATCTATTCCTTTTTTCTATGACAAGTTCAATCAAATGAATGGCCCTTATTAACTGGTAGACCTTTGGTTGGGTACAAAGAATCCGTGGACCCAGGACTGCCCCAATTCTGGGAGTGTAGACTTGAGAAATGGTAGTACTGGCTCTACACAGACCCCCAAAATATGGTCTCCTTAGCTTTCAGTAATGTCGGTGGTCTTCATTTAAATTTTTCTTTTGTGAAAGTTTGCCTTCATCCTGACTCATCTCATATTATTTTACTTTGTGAGACAAGCCTCAATGACAGTGTTAATGACAGGGATCTTCTTGTTGACAGCTATTTAGCCTTGTTTTGGCTGGACTCTCCAACTGAGCTTTACACCCATGCTCTCTTTATTCAACAAGATCTTCCTGCTGTTAGAGTAAGAGAACTTGAATCTAAAGATTCAATGTATTAATCTCCCTTATGTGATTCAGGCTCAGTTATTGAGACAATAACAGAGTCCATTATTAAGGCCTTGGGCAAGCATCACACTGCTAACATCATTGCCTTTGATGACTTCTGTGCTCATCACATGTCCTGGTTGAGTCATTCTAACAGGAATGATGGACATGAAGAAGCTACTTATTACCTGATCTTGTACAGTTTGTTTATTTTCCAACAAGATTTCCTCATTCAGTTGCACGAGAACCTTTTTTTTCTAGATCTCCTTTTCACTTCTGTTCCTGAACATTGTACAGTTTCATCCTTACTTCCATTTTGATCTTCTGATCATGTTATTCTCACTGTTAAGGTTAAGGAGATCTTCAAACCCTGTTGACAAGCCAAATCATCCAGACTTTTTTATTTGGACAGGCTGACTGGAACAGATTTTATCACGTTCTTGGTGATATTCCATGGGATTCAGTCTTTAGCAAAACAGCTTCTAATGTTGCAACTGAATAGAATAGGTACAAGTTGGTATTGAAACATTTGCACATGTTCATAATTAGTAAGTCAGACCTCATTCTCCTCCATGGCTCAATGCTAATTTTTCTTCTGCCATTACTCATTTGAATAATTTCTATCTTCAGTTTTAATGTGATAGAACTGATTAATCTTAGGTTTCTTTCAGATGGACTAGCAATGCTTGTAGAAGCATGATTTTTGATGGTATGCCAAGTGACATTGAGAATTTATTTCTACTCAAAGACATGAAAAGGAAATTTCTGGAAAATTCACTCTAGTGTTTTGATTTCTGGCAAATCAGTTATTCGTCCACTTTATGATGATGTTCTGGTTTCTATAAACTGTAGAGAAAAGCTTGGTCTTTTTGCTAGATTTTTCCCCACAAATTCCTCCCTAAATGACACTGGCATTTGCCAAAGTATAATAATGCCAGGTTTTGAGCTAGTTTACAGTTCAAACACCATAATAATAAACAAAGGAGTGATGAATTTTCCCCTCAATCATATATATTTTCCATGATAAAATCAATTAATAGGATTGTTTATATTCCTGGTGTTTTGCTTTAAATTTGTATTTGGTTTTCTTCTTTCACACAACAGGGAAAAACCATTAAAGGTTATTTAAAGACATGGCCATTAGAAGCAGGAAACCAAAAGTATATCCAGGCCACCACCTCTTTGTTACATTAATGATACTGACAAGCACTAGATTGACAAATCAGAATTTGCTGGTAAGATTTTTTGATTACATATTGTGACTTGATTATGATAATTTTGTATTATTTGGTATCATCTTATGCATGTAGACATGAAGAAATAAACTGGCTGTAGTTGAAGGTAATTTAAGAAGCCTTGGCTTTGTAGTTCGTGCAAATGCATTGTAACTAAGAGAACTGTTGAAGTAACACTAGCATCAGTATGGATAACGTATGACAGGCCTTTTGACCTTATCATCATTGTGGTTCCTTTTATAGTTAATTTCTTGATAAAAGTTCTTTGGGGTTTTTTGTCTGCTTTTTTCTTTCAAATGAACCATATAATTTCATGTGGAAAAAAGACATTTTACCTTGTTTTAAGTGAAATTGTTAAAAAATTCTAAAGAAATGCCACATGATAGCTTAAATTGAACTGTGTATGAATGATTCCTGTTGGATGTTTACATCCCACATTATTAGCTTCTTAAAATTTATTTGCACATATTATAAAAGGTCGGCATGAGGTATTTTCTCTCTTCACTCCTGTGGAGAAGCAAGTTTGTCATCACATTCAAAACTGCAGGAGAAAATGGGCTTTCATTGCAGGTTTGATTCATTGATCAGACAAAATTTTGATATCTCACAGAAAGCTATTTTGGGGGGTCAGAAAGGGAAAGAAATTCTATACTGATCTAATATGATAACTTTCAAGGACACCATATGTGCCTAAGAATTGGAAAAGAGACCTGAATGCAAAGAATGGTAATACCAAATTTAAACACAGAAACCAAGTAGAGAACAATAATGAAACTCTTCTTGACTGGTGATGCGGTTTAAAGTAGTTGAATCTCTCCTTGGTTTATATTAATATTTCTTTTGACTTTGCAATAATAAACATAGGAATATTGTGTGTTGATTCCTATGATTTTGATTGCTGTAAGAGATAAATTATTGATTAACTGAGAGGAAAGATGAAATGTCAGCATTATTCGATTTAGAACTCTTTATGTTTACATATAAAGTATATCCTGAGAAAAATATATTAAAGGTAACTTAAGGCTTTATATAGACAAATAGCAAGGAGGAAAAAACAATCCATTTAAGTGAGGTACAAGAAGAGATGGAAATAATCAGAGAAGGTAACAATTACCGAATAAAGGAAAATACAAGAAAAAAAAGAGACCATATAAACCCAAAAAGCAATTTTTTTAAGTTGTTACAGCCACATGCAAAATAAAAAACAAAGGAAGAAAGGAAGTGATGGTATATTTTCCAGAAAAAGCAGTGTGTGTATTAAAAAAGAATTTCAAGAGCACTTCAAACGGTTTGATGTCATCATTACCTTTGATCATCTGCTTTTGCATCTATCAGTTAAGATCTTCTTCATGGTTTACTACAAAAATTTCTACAAACTCGTGTATGCAAGGCTCTGTCATATATATCTGTCATGATGACCTGAGTGACCACGTCTTTCTAGGCCTAGCTTAACCCTGTAAGCATTCGAATTTATAGATCCTACCCCACCCATTTATGGAATACAAAAATATTCAAATATATTCTGAACCTCACAATTGCCTCATTTTGGTTGTTCACTTCAATACTTTGAGTTTTACTCTATTTTCTCCATCTCGATGTTCATTGGTTATTGCGTGTTGTGACGTAAAATCTGTTTATACCGTATATCTTTTGTTTATGTTACCTTTCTGCCCATTTGAGAAAGGTGTTGGTGGAAACATGTTACATCACGTACTTTTATAAGGATAGAAAAAAATCCATGAGGTAGCCTTTGTCTTATTTGTTCTGAACTGTATTTGGGATCCAATACCAACTGAACGTATTTTCTGCTGTCTGGCACAAGTAAGTACAAAACCGTTCCTTCTTAAACACCCATATCATCCATCCTTCTATTGTTTATAGTCGGTCTTTTTCCATCTGTCGGGTTGGGTTACTGACTTTCGACCAAATTTTGTTTCCCATCTTGTTCTATCCTGTGCATCTTCATTTTTCATCTTCATTTTTAAGGCCAATCTTTCCAGCATCTTTTTCCATCTTGTCTCTCCACCTCACTGGAGGTTTTCCTCACTGGAGGTTTCTACCTTCAACTTCAAACAGCATTGCTCTCTTTACACTTTCATTGTCATCTTTTCTCAATGCATGCCCACACCATCTCAGAAAGCTCTCGCTCACAACATCATCAATTCCAGACTTTAATCCAGTCCAACCCATCAAATCTTTTTTACTTTTTCTTTCACTAAGTCTTTTCCCACAGATCAATCTCAGCATTCCCTTTTCACATCTATTCAGTAATCTTTCTTCACCTGCTTTCACAACCCGCATCATAAACCATTACACATCTTTACACATCTTCCCTTTCATTTTTGAATGTCAGTCTTGCTTGTCTACACAGGATGGCCTTCAACTCATTAAACCTCTTCCATCCCATTCTATCTCTAGAGACCACTAATAGCTGACTGCCTTCACAGATACCCATATCATTCTCGGAAATACATACTAACATATGAATAATAAATACTATTGGAATTATAACATTTTGATGCATTTTAGCTACCTCGAGTCAAATAATTTATGATTCTGTTTACAACTTCATAGAGCACATGGAATGACTGCCCTTTGAAGTATCTTGATAGTAATTTAGCAAACGCAAACTTTTTATTGTGGCTAATACTTGTTGCTTGTTTTCCCCAGCACGATAAAAAGCTAAAACAATTGACATAAAATCTATCTGAATTATTTCAATGTGGAAAACTGATACCTATACCTTGGTCCAACTGGTTTGAAAAGGAGCTCAAAAAAGTAGTATAAAATTTGAGATTATCTTAAGGACCAAATTGTTTGGAATCAGAAAAACCCATTTTGAAGAACAATATCATCTTTTACTGTCATCAACTAAGTTAAATTGTGTAAAACATGAAATCGCATTTACCACAGATTTCGATCGTTTGATGCGGTATTGAGTTCATCTAGACTCAGGTTTGGCCAATGGTAAATGATGTCACGCCACCGTTTGCTTTCCCTTCCTTTTCTTCCTTTTCCCTCTATCATTTCCCTCTTAGCAGTACTTGATAAGCGAGGACTTGGATCTTCTAATATGCCCACAGAGTTTTAATGCTTTACATTCAATGATTGGAGTGACTGATATTAAGTTTGTAATATGAAAGAAGTTTTCAATTGGAACATCACCCATACATTTGTTGTTTATCATGTATCAGATGATATGATTTCACAAAGTATCTAATTTCTGCAGTAGCTTAGTTATCCAGCTTAGAGATTCAAGTCCATATAGCGCCACTAGACGTATATATTTGCTACAGACTCTTGTTTTAATACTTTACGTAACTGCTTTTTAATGCCTGTAAAACCATGGGGGATGTTTGACCTTTAGGCTTAAGAAAAATGGCGATGTTCTTTGGTAGTAACACAGAAAATATAAAATTATCTTTAAATTTTAATCACATGTTATTTCTTCCTACTCTGAATGAAGACTACTGAAAAACGCGGTTAAATTTGTCACATGATATGTAGGCCACGAGGCCTACACGTGATTAAGTTATACAATGAAAACTTCTATATAAGGATATTTAAAAGATACAATAAAAGTACTATATAAGGAAGCTAAACGATATAATGAAACATCAATCAAATATATATAAGGAAAATGTCTTATAAAAAATTTAAATTTTACAATGCCAGCAAGGTCTTGAGGACAATAAGAATAACATGTGTTCATTATTAAATTACACAAGTTATCGTCACATCATCATCACCATCATCATCTTGCAGCCTCACCCGAGATAGAATTCATTACACCTTTCCAGTATACCCTATCGGTCATAGCTGTTAGAAGGTCTACCTTGGCGATGGCAGTGCCCCTGCATATGATGTCTGGAAAGGTGAGCTTCAGCTTGAGTGATGATGGGTGCCTCCATGAGAGAAACGACGACACAAGTTCATCTGAGGTACATACACAGTGTCCAGCAAACTGGGTGCATCTTCTTTGAACTAAGGTTGATATCCTAGGTAGGTCACCGTATATCATGTCAAGAGTTGGATGTTTTTTCCATGGAAGATTTAATACTCTTCTAAGGAGACTGGTATAGCATCCATCTAGGCGGCGGTGTTGTTTAGCGGAAAAAGTCCATGTTTCAGATCCGCAGAGTAAAATGGGTTTGATTATTACCCGAAATATTCTGGTCACTCTTTGATATTCAACAAGTGCTTAGCTGTATAAATTTACCTTTAGTCCTTAGGTTTTATTTTTTAACAACAATTGCCGACTTTAAACGGAGTGCAGGCGCAAAGAGTCGAAGAATTGAGACGACAGGGAAATATTTAATACCGAAAACATCTTAGCCACATGCATTTTATTCCTGGCGTTGATGTTGATAATAAATAGAATGTTACCGATCTCTCAGTAGTGTCTGAGCTTTATTTTAACTCTGTGTGTGTGTGTGTGTGTCTCTCTCTCTCTCTCTCTCTCTCTCTCTCTCTCTCTCTCTCTCTCCCTCCTGTCCTTTACCTTTCATTAGTTCTTTTCTTGTGTTTTCAGTCACTCTCTATTCTCCCCCTTACTTCGCGCATTACTCAGCTCTTATTGTGCTGCGTAGCTGGGTTAGGTCCTG
>RDPX01000333.1:203748-214160 GCA_003991215.1 Morbakka virulenta
AAAAAAAGGACCTGGGTTGGGGGGGGGGGGAGAAAGAAGAAAAGGTGCTTCTGACCGCAGCAAATGGAGGCGTGTGATCCGCTGTGGCGACCCCTAACAGGAAGCAGCCGAAAGATAAAAAAGAAGAAGTTGCAAACATCTCTAAACACGATCATAGACCTAAGATTTTCATATTTGAACAAAACTTGTGAAGTAGATTTTTAATTGAGCTGAATTTAATGACAATTTTTGATAGTGTACACAAATCATGATAGTAGTAAAAGCTCCAGTTTACTCAAATGACTTAAAAGTAACCGGTAAAGCCGATTTCTTTGAATTATATATTTACTACCATGTTTCAATTTTTTGTATGGAGGACTGAAAATTGCTCCTGTCATTTTTAGGCATAGGTTATAAAACACTATAGTGCATGTTGCATTCAAGAAGTGAAACCTTTTATGGAGAGGATTTAATTGGTTTCCATAAGTGAAAACCTCAAATATCCTTTGAATTAAGACTGCAGACGTCAATACAAGTGTTAAATCGCTTCAACAGCTTCTTGAAGCTTCCCTCGTTGTTCTCAGAAGTGAAGGTGTTAAGGATACTTCATCACCACGTCATCAAAACAACTACCTTTGAGGTATTTCATCAGCTTGGGAAAGAAAGAGTCGCAGGAGATAAGATCTGGACTGTAGGGAGGGCGAGTGACAGACTTGGTTCCCACTTCTGTCGGGTAGTTGGTCAGTAAGATAAAATTATTGACTGCTGCGTTAACCGGGAGCATGAAGCACTCGCCCGATGTAAAGCTCATTATCTTCCCGAACTGCCCACAAGCTTTTATGTGGTAAATTGGCTTAAAGAACCGAGTACATCCCATGATATTCACAATTTTGCCAACTTTTCCATCCAACTCTGGCGGCCCTTTTCCTACCAGAATGCTCTCGCACCACCGCAATGCCAGAAAGAAACAGATGCTGGGCTCAAAGGAGTTGATCCATAGAGCATCTGGATCATTTCAATCGTTTTTGTTGCCGTAATTGCGTAGCAACAATCTAAATTGTTAAAAATCCAATCTGTAATGATAACAATCTCCTTTAATCTGGAGAAATAGAATTGGGAATGGCATCTTACTAACTTTATACGAGCGATGTACTAAAGGGATATTTGGAATTGCCTTTCACAAAAGAGTAAAAAAATGTCATTAATACAACTCCTATAAGAACAACTATCTTTCTCCTTCTTTAAGGACGCCTGTGGATTTTTTTTGTAGTTGAGAGCAAAGTTGGTTATAGCGAGAGAGGACTGTGTTTTTATGTCTCATATACTAGTTCCTTAGCATTTTTAATAGTTTATTTCATTTCCATTTGTTTCCAGTCAATCCGAGATGTAGGAAGGGATCAATCACACGAGTATTCGGACATGCCAGAAAATAGAGGAAAAAATCGATATGTCAATGTTTTGGCTTGTAAGTTACTACTTTATGAATAAATATATCGTGGTCTTGAACTACAACGTTGCGGTTAAAATCATGTTCATTTCAGTCAGAAATATGTATGCCCTAGATGCCCTTTTTTTGCCCGAACGTGATTTTTAATGGAGTTTTTTATTGAAAAGTTATTAGTTGGACATTGTCAGGTGTTTGCGAAACAAGGTGGCCATTTCAATGACAAAACATATCGTCTTTAACCCCAATTAATTTTGCAGAATTTGTATGTTACAATTAGGATCTTTTGGTCGAAAGCTGTTTCATTAACGGTTATTCAAATAAAGGATTAGTTGTACAAAGCTTAAAAATCGCTATTACAATAACCTTCATTTTAGTCCACAGCTATTTTGCTGGCACTTGACTGGACCAAAGGCGCCAAAATGAGAGCGCTAAAAGCAAGTGTGTTTTTTATTCAATACTGAAAACAAAGAGACGATCGAGAAAGGCCACCAATATTTTGTAATAGCCTGAGGAAAACTCGCCACTTTTGATGACTGGCTGTCGAAAACATTTGTAAACTATTAGCAAATTCTCTTTTTTTGCAAAAAGAAACGATAACTGAATATGAATTGCCTCTTTTCCTCCTAAATGAAAGTTAGACCTAGCTCGGGCAATAATGGTGAACTGATTGATCTCGAAGTTTTACCTGCATTCGCGAATTAGCGGCAAATGTTGTGCTATAGCAGAGTCGGAATTCGCAACTCCGCTTGAACCCTTGCTTTGTTTTGCTTTCGTTGAGCCTAACAAACACCGGACTTTCCTCTAAAAACACTGGGCACATGCGATTTTGCTCAATCACTCAGCTTTAAGGATGCACGGCCCACGTCCCTCGGATAGCACCGGGACTTAAACTTATACACAACCATATTTCAACTGTTGGCAGATAAGACATCCTTTGTAGACGAAGTAAGAATTTTTTGTGAGGTAACAATAACTTTGGGTCCAGTAAAACGATAACATTCAGAAACTGCCCTGGTAACTTGATTTTCAGATTAAGTAAAAACGAGTCTTATCCAGGGTAGTTTGAGGTGTACTGGGCACTTTGAGGGACCCTGTTTAATAGGGTCTTCGAAACTAAATAATTTGTGCCGAATCACGGTTCCTAAAACATCGTTAGGATAACCATTACTTAACAAAATTTGCTTAATAAAACTTATCTCTCCTGACAATTTTTCTGGAGAGCAAATAATGACAACACGATGGACTAAAGCTTTTATTAGACCAATTTTGAACTGCGTGGAACTGAAAGAGTTCCACCGTACGTATTATTCAGTGAAGGTCGGTTTTTGAAGCACACTGGTTTTAAAAGAAGTCGAAGTTTTTTCTACTAAAACAGCTGGAAATGGTAAACAACCATCCTGTTCTTTTTCAACATTAAACACCAAGGATGGTGTGAAAACTGAAGAATGATAACGAGAACTGAGGGCGAATTATGCGTGAACTGAACACTAGTTTCTAGACTTTTATTTTTTTGGTAAGTAGATTTATGTATTTTACCACGAGGTCTTTTTGTACCCGCCACGCTGTAGAGAGAAGATATATCTCCAATATCTATACGCACAACGAATTTGCACAGATGGATGAAGATTGTTTAGGTTAATCATGAAATTATTACTGTCGTTTCGATTTTCAAGTACGGCAAACGTGTCATCAGCGAATCCATAATGCATAGGAACATCTACATTTTGTGTAGATGCATATAATTGTTTTTTATTATAGCCTACAAATATTTTGGCCAGAGCTTGGCTGAATGTTGAGCCACAGCCACACTGTTAACTTATGTGCACACAACATTTTCCAAACTAAATTCAACCGATTTTGTTGCAAAATTCATTTAGCTCTCCAAAAATCCCCTCTGGAATAGAGGGGAACTCAACGTCGTCATGGTACAGTGTTTTAGTACAAATTTTAATGACCCCGTCTAATGGAATGTTAGTAAGTAGCAAAGGAACAAAGCACAGAATTTGCTGGATCTACAGAGCACTTTTTAAAATTTTTCTAGCAAATGTGAAACAGGCCTTCACAGTGAAAGTAGAATATTTACCCAGAACTGGGTGAAGGGTAAGTAAAAGGCATTTTGCCAACTGATGTTTGGAAGAGCCAATCATTGATGAAATAAACCTGACGGGAACACTGCCCATGTGAATTATGGGTACGCCATACATTCTAGGGTCCTGGGACCCAGATGGTCTAATTTTTTCATAAATGTCTAGTGCGTTCATTTTTGACAATGTGGTCATTTTCCTCGATTAAGCCAAGACGCTTAAATTTGATTTCATCATTAATGATGACGTTCATTTTGATGACGTAGTCGGTTTTGTTTATTATGACCACACCAGTGCCTTTATCAGGTTTGGTAAGAACTATTGATAGCGTTTATTCGTTACAGAAAACCTAGTCACGACACGGATTATACTTCTCAACAGGTATCTGGGTGGTTGATTCGATACAAGAGATGAAAATGACCTAGCGCCTTCAAGGAACGTTGCAGGAGTGTGAGGGTCCGTTATTGGGACAGGGTGTGTGTAGGCGTGCGTATGTTTGGCACTTTCGAAAATTTTTTAACTATCTTGTATGTATGATTTTTATATGTTTGGGGTTTTTTCTACGGTGTCTAAAAATCTTTATGCACGTGCGCCCGTTGTGCATCTTGGCAACAATACACATCTTTATTCAGAGAACCACTTAAATATTGGAGCATCACTTACTCCATTTTCCTTTTTTTTACGCCATCAACATTATGAAGATTGGTTGACTATTAAAAAGTCATAATAGAACTAATTTTTGAAACCATGAAAATACCCATAATAGTCATGCTCTTCATATTTTGTGTCTTATTTCAATTTGTATGCATTTTAATATTTTATATATGTCCTGACTAATTCAATATGACAGATAGTACTGTCTTTTATATATATATATATATATATATATATATATATATATATATATATATATATATACATTCTATTAAAGCTTTTTTGCCTTCTTAACAGATGACCATACTAGAGTTAAACTATCCTATACAGATGACGAGGCCGGATCTGATTACATCAATGCAAACTATATTCATGTAAGAGGCTTTTCTTGTGCTTATTGCTTTGTTTTCATGAGCTTTATACCATACTTTATAGTTTTTCCAATTAATACTTGCATCCCTGGAATACCTACTCTATCATCATTTTACCCACCTTACCCTATCAGCCCTTCCCCTAGAAGCTTTCTCAATTATTTTGAAATTATTTTAAAACGTGAAAGAAGTATACTTTTTATATACCTCTCTTAAACAACTATAAAAACCTGCAAACTAATGATGAATTTACCTAAAAGAATATAATCAATATATGTGCCATACTTCTTTGTCACAACATGAATAACATTATTGCTCTCGTGCTCATTTCTGAAAGTCATTAAAACTATCAATATAATGTGGGATGCTTTAATGTTATTAATCAATATAATCAATATATGTGGCTGTCCTGAACAGTGGACGTATAATCCAAACCTTACATTGCCTACGATCAGCTCTGTTTTTGCCCATTTAAGCAGGATTTTATTACCAGTATAAATGCCCTTCCAATGTCACCTTATGGCCCCCTTTATTGCCCTTTTAACCCCATATTACGGCTATAAACGTCCGTTGTAGGTTTCCCGGAAACAGTTACTTTGTAGTAGTTGGATTCTTTAGTTTATCTCCGATTATTTCCTTTTTTTGATCGTGCTACAATTTTCAGATGTTTGATTCTATGGCACAGCCCTGTGTTTCTTAACATGCCTGACCAGCGCTTCTTGAGGTTTCTTTCCAGATAAATAAACTCTTAAAATTCCTTCCCAGGGCAATTATCATCGCATAGTTTTCCCCAGATAAATTTACTCAAAAATTCTTTTTTCGCATTGAATGTAAAATTTGAAGATAAAAATGTCACACACAAGGATAGAAGTTATCTTGTTCTTCAGACTCTTATTTCTTCCCACGCTTTTAAAAGGGTTTTGTAGTTTAATGAACAATATTTGACCTCGGAATCCTTAGCTAATGAATTTACTTTGGATGAGATCAGATTGCAAAAAACAAATTGCAAAAACGTTTTGTGGTTTTCTTATCTTTATGTGCTGACAAATAAACTCAGATGGAATAGGCATGTGATCAAAAGGGAAGAGAACTATATCGGGAGGAGAATGATAGACATGAATCTGCCAGGGAGGAGGAAGAGAAGGAGACCAAGGAGACGCTACATGGATGTAATAAAAGAGGACATGAGGGGGATGGGAAGTGAGAAGGGAAGAAGCTGCTTACCGCAGCAAATGGAAGCGTATAATCTGCTGTGACGACCCCTAACAGGGAGTTGTGCAAAGATAAAGAAGAAGATTTCAGCTAGTTAGAGAGGGAGACCAAGGAGACGCTACATGGATGTAATAAAAGAGGACATGAGGGGGATGGGGAGTGAGAAGGGAAGATGCTGCTGACCGCAGCAAATGGACGCGTAAAATCTGCTGTGACGACCCCTAACAGGGAGTTGTGCAAAGATAAAGAAGAAGATTTCAGCTAGTTAGAGAGGGAGACCAAGGAGACGCTACATGGATGTAATAAAAGAGGACATGAGGGGGATGGGGAGTGAGAAGGGAAGATGCTGCTGACCGCAGCAAATGGACGCGTATAATCCTGCTGTGACGACCCCTAACAGGGAGTTGTGCAAAGATAAAGAAGAAGATTTCAGCTAGTTAGAGAGGGAGACCAAGGAGACGCTACATGGATGTAATAAAAGAGGACATGAGGGGGATGGGGAGTGAGAAGGGAAGATGCTGCTGACCGCAGCAAATGGAAGCGTATAATCTGCTGTGACGACCCCTAACAGGGAGTTGTGCAAAGATAAAGAAGAACGAGTGTGCTGACAAATAAGGATGGTGAACTGTAGAGACTAAAAATTTTCCCCCAAAAGAGTTTTGGGTAAGTATTGTAATTTTTAATTTTGTCGAAATCAATACTTTAAGATTGTAAGACACTAACATATTCGTACATTTTATCCGCACTAATATATTTGTTTTTTTTAGTGGTCATTATCTCTCAGTGCTGGCTACAGTGTTCGAAGAACAGGCACACTGATTTTTTATAAAGAAGGTCTTATAAATGCCAGTTATTATTATATTTTGAGTTACGAAGGAAATGAGATAAATTGGATAAAATTCGGCAGTAGGAAAGGTTAGGGCAGTGAGATGGGTGGATTATGAATTTCTTTGATAGAGCGAGAGACGAACACCACAATTAAGAAGTACGGGCACAATGATTGATGAGGGTTTTGTATTATCTGGAAATTTACTTTACTACTGTAGTTGTTCTTTACCAAGAGTTTATTCTTGGTTTCTATGAAGAGTTTTAACATTATTTCGACTTACATTTAGGGGTACAATCGGCCAAGAGCTTATATCGCGACTCAGGGTCCGCTACCAGGAACGACAGACGATTTTTGGAGAATGACATGGGAACAAAATTCCCATTTGATAGTTATGATCACACAACTGACCGAAAGAGCAAGGGTGAGTATTTATCGTGAAATTTCAGGTTTTTAATTATTCAATGATACGAATCATGACGACTAATTTGCATCAATAGAGGGAAGCGTAGAAGATTTACTTTCACTGAAGATTCTCTTTCATTCCCTTTCCTTGTATACATCAGGTCTTTCCAAAAATAACCCAACATTTTAATATGACGTACCAACGGAAATTTTAACATGCCATACATTTTTTTTACCAATAAGACATGTAGAGAATTCGGCAAGCAACTATACAGATAAAAAGAGGCACCATTGTTTTGTTTGAACTTTATAAAAATGTACGTGCATGGCCATATCTATATCCTATTAAATGCATCACGACACAGGTTGTTAGCAACACACCAAAACTTTTGGACAGCCAACGTCGTACCTAAGTGTGTTAGGTGTCTGCTTTACAACATATTTGCGAATGTAAAAGAATATTAATTAATGCTTATATTTCAACTATATGAGCTGCTTTCAGGCATTGTAGAGAAAATACTGTGGTAGATCCATGTTGCAGAAGCAGGTTTTTATTTACCTTTAAAAAGGGCAGAAAAGAGAATGTTAGAAGCGACGGAGATGAGAATGCTATGGTGGCTAGCCGGAATATCCTTGCACGAACACAGGATGAATGATGACATAAGAAGAATTTTGAAGGTAAGGAAAATAACAGAGAAAGCAAGAGAAGTAAGGTTAAGATGGCATAGAGATGTAATGAGGAGAGAAAATGACAATATGCTG
This sequence comes from Morbakka virulenta, assembly GCA_003991215.1. NCBI lineage: Eukaryota > Metazoa > Cnidaria > Cubozoa > Carybdeida > Carukiidae > Morbakka > Morbakka virulenta. Next base: position 211,489 of record RDPX01000333.1, read on the forward strand.
AAGGCAGTATGGCAGGCACCAGTGAGAGGAAGGAGGCGTATGGAATGACAAAAGATTAGACTGAGGGACGTCGTAGAACGAGAAATAAAAGAAGTGTGAGTGAGAGAAGAGAAGGAGATTGGGAAGACAGAGTCAAGTGGAGAAAAAGGTGGCGACCGTCCCACCTGACAAATGTCGGATGAAGGCTGAAGAAGAAGAAGAAGAAGAAGAAGAAGAAGAAGAAGAAGAAGAAGAAGAAAATGTTTTTACTTATTCAGAGTAATTTTGTAATAACGGGGGGTCGCCATTAGGGTAACTCAATTTTGGATACCACAAATCCGCACTCAGATGTTGTTGAGGCAACTTTACTGACCAGCTGCACAAAATATGAGAGTGTTTTCATTAATAAATCCCATTTATCCCTACCGATGTTACCTATACGTTTAAAGAACTATGGTTTCATATGCGCCAGCTCCTTGTTTTGACAATTAATGAGTCGCAATGTTAAAGCCTTGCAGTTGCAAGGTTATTATGGGAAGAACTCTTTTTTTCTCATGGACAGTTATATATAGAGTGTTAAGTTATTGGAAGCCTAAGATGCCTAAGTGCATTAACAAGAAACGTTTATTGCCAAATATATACCGTAATCAAATTGGAAATTTCTTTAGATTCAGTAAAAAGTGTTGGTTTTTTGTAATTGCTTCTTCCAGCATCCACGGATTTGGACGGTGTTAAAAGTGTATTGGTAATGACAGAGTCAAAAAGTGAGAACAGAAGTTTTGTCTTGCGAATTCCCGTGCCCTCTGCTGCTACTTTTCATTATTTAATCGCTTTTCTTTACTACCCTCTTCTACTTATTCCCATTTTCCCTCATTTCCTGCCTTGCCATGCTACCCTATTCCATACTACTCTACTATACTATGTTATACTCTACTATACTATGTTATACTCTACTATACTATATTATACTCTACTATATTATACTCTACTATACTATATTATACTCTACTATACTATATTATACTCTACTGTGCTATATTATACTATACTATACTATACTTTACTTTACTCAATTCTATTCAATCCTACTCCTATTGATTCTGACCTGTAGCGTGTAGAACTACTCTCGGTAGCCCGGCACGGCTATGCAGCTCCTTACTGCGCAATACCACACTTGCTCTTTCTTACTTGAGATGAGAGTAAGCGAGCTTTCAAATAACGGACAGACCTTGCCCGACTGCATTTGTCCATTGTTTACCGATGCCCACCCGGCAAATGTTTTACATAATATAATATTTTAATAGAAAATAGCAAGTTGTAACAGGGTGTAGGGTGCTTTAAACAGTTGCCTTGCTCAGTGAATGCACAGGCCAATGAAGATAACCTGATTGAACAATCCTTGGATTAATATCTTTAAGATGTTAAAGGTTTGATTGAGCAGGAAATAAAGAGAGAGACGCGAGCAAGATCTGACTTTGCTTCATTACACAGAGGCAATATGGCTATCCAACTCTGTGGCAACAAAATTGCTGAATTAGGATCCAATAGATTCAAGGAGGTACGCCATTTATTTGTTTATTAAGTGAATGCTTTATAATTTTTATGGTTTGTTTGTTCATAAATGGACGTCACAATGAAGGTTATTGTGAATTCCGGCCAATGAAAATAGTCTGTTGTCCATTATTGGGAGACAACACTGTCAGACTTCCATTTCTCCGAGAACTGGAGGGTCTTGCCCGTTACTTGGAAAATCTGATGTTTACAATGCTTGTTCATAAGGGTTCCACTATACTTGGCTTTTATCACAACATTAACTTCTGTTATTTTATTACTTTCTAGGTGAAATGTCACAAATATTGGCCTGCAACTGAGCCAACCACGTACGGTGACATCACAGTGACGCTCTTATCAGATTACTCCTTTCCAAATTGGTGTGAAAAAGAACTACTTCTTGAGGTTGAGGTAATGTACCTTTTCTATTCGTACTGTTAACTCCACTTGATTCTTACTATTGTTGACAATTCTGTCATTCGTGGCTGCTGGATGTATGGAAGTCAGTATCCTTGGTAGCCCGATATTGCTATGCAGCTACTTCCCAATACTACTCTTGCTATTTCATGTTGAAGATAACGGCAATCAAACTTTCGAATAACGAACACACCAAGGCCGATTCCATTAGTATCTTGTTTGGAAGTCGCTGATCGCCAAATGTTTTACATAATATCATATTCAAACAGACATTTTAAGATTGTACCAAAGGAACCCAAAATTTTTCGTAAAAGATTCAGTCAAATATAGATTACGTCGTTACGTTTCCTCGTTGTTTACAAATATTGAGCGATTAATGCGATTTAGCTAATAGAATTTGATTGGATTTAAACCCTCGCATATCTTCAATGTAATTTACCCTGAAGTATTTAAAAGTGGCAATACTCTAGCATTAAAATGTCAATCATAAAAACACTTTAGTACAAGGATCCGAAAAAGCGGCCATATTTAGGTAAGACGTTGAGAAAGCTATTTCCCTGTTGCGGATGGTGTTAGAAAAAGATAAAATTATCAGTTAATCAGTGTCTGAACTTTTTTTAAACTCTCTCTCTCTCTCTCTCTCTCTCTCTTTCTCTCTCTCTCTCTCTCTCTCTATCTCTCTCTCTCTCTCTATCTCTCTCTCTTTTTATATGTACATCTATATA
>RDPX01000333.1:221949-302926 GCA_003991215.1 Morbakka virulenta
CTCTCTCTCTCTCTCTCTCTCTCTCTCTCTCTCTCTCTCTATATATATATATATATATATATATATATATATATATATATATATATATATATAGAGAGAGAGAGAGAGAGAGAGAGAGAGAGAGAGAGAGAGAGAGAGAGAGAGAGAGAGAGAGAGAGAGAGAGAGAGAGAGAGAGAGCCAAAGCAAACAAGCAAAATCATTTTTCAGTAAGCTGACTGGTGTAACAAAATACCACACAATTATGCTAGTCTATTCTTCAAACATTAACACCTCTATACAGACATTCCATGCCCCCACTGCAAGTGTAGACCTACCCTTCTTGCATATCTTGCTTATGTAAAAGCACCATAATTTTTTAGTTCTCGGTATTCCTTTAATTTTTGGTATTTGGATCACATTAGATAATATTTTTCATTAATTTCATCATATTTTTTTTATTTTTCATGTGGATAAATATGTGGCAGTTGTGTTTTTCGGTCTAGTAATCTGTTCAATTCCGTTACAAAGACCCACTTTGAAAAGATAACACTGCTGCTCTGAATCTCTCCCATCCATCTCAAACCAAAGTTTCTTCCTTTCCTATTTAAGGAGATAATATGGGAAAATTCCATACTAAGGTTAAGTGTACCACCTCCTGCAACTTGATTGACGCATCGTCATACGGTGTAAACCATGGTGTCATATTTTTCTTGTAATTTTTTTCATGTAATGAGAAGAGAAAATGACAATATTTTGAAGGCAGTATGGCAGGCACCAGTGACAGGAAGGAGGCGTAGAGGATGACAAAGGCTTAGACTGAGAGAAGTCACAGAACGAGACATGAAAGAAGTGGGAGCGAGAGAAGGAGATTGGGAAGACCGAGTCAAGTGGAGAAAAAGGTGTTGAGCGGCCGACCTGACAAACGTCGGATGAAGGCCGAAGAAGAAGAAGATATTTCTTGTGGTAATTAATAATTTGTATGAATGTAAGCTGAAAACTACCTCAACTAATATCTTAAGATTCTTACTATTTAATGCTTTAGTCTTCTCCTATTAGCTGCAGGAAGAAATTATAGTTTTAAAATTACCATGGTCTTGCACTACTGCCCGATACCACCCGATTCTTCTTCACAAACTATTGCCATTGGAACTTCTTTTAACCTAGCGTTGAAAGAGTCAAGCAAGTGTATCCGTGAGAGATCATAGAGTAAAATATCATTAGTATGAATATTACCATGTTCCGTTGACCGTTCACTTAAGAAACCAAAAGTACTTTACACCAGTCCAACTCAGCTCTGCCTTGATTCTATTCATCTTTGGCTTTCAACCTTTGAGTCAGTAAAGGGCAAAGTGCAAGACGAAGTTTCAATTTTTAATTTTTTTAATAAAATTGTACGAATCTCAGGCACATCGTCGGTAGCACTGAGGAGTACCACCGAATTTAAAGGTTTTTTTCCGATCAAAGTAGAAGATGGAAAAAATCATGAAATAAAGAGTACGAAGAAAACAATGCTGTAAAGAAGTAACCCTCTCCACTAAATTTCCTTCTAGCCTTGCATAGGATAAAAAAATAATAATTAAACAAATACAATAAGGGGAAAACAAAGACACAACAGGTTTCGATATCTTGTGCTATAGATTATTTTTATTATTTCAGGAATTTTTGCCTCTTGCCGTTACCTTCCACTGAAGATATTTAAAATAGCTTGCCCTACCCCCACTCGGCTTGTCCTTTATCCTATTGGCCTTTGGCTTTTAACTCTTTATCCAGTAAAGGACAATAGGCAAATATTTTTGCCATATATATTTAGGGACAGGTACTGGATTTGATAATTCTAACGTTACATTAAGAACTGATACTTATTATACTGTAGCCCTTGTATTGACGCAATTTCGGGGGACAAAGAGAAATATGGAAAATTTGTTGGTTTTATCTTTTGTTTTTGGTATTTGTTTGGATTTTTTAAACATACATAATTTAATCGATTGTTACTACGGGGTTTTTTTCAGGATCAGTACATTTACATACATAGGGCCATACTTGAATATATACGTCAAAGAGAAATGAATACTCATATCTTTAAAGGATATTCTTTGCTTCCACTGGAGGAAAGGGGGCTGTTGGATTCAGATCGAGGCTCAGAGGATACTAGCATAGGTATGAATTTGTATCTCTCTCTCTCTCTCTCTCTCTCTCTCTCTCTCTCTCTCTCTCTCTCTCTCTCTCTCTCTCTCTCTCTCTCTCTCTCTCTCTCTCTCTCTCTATATATATATATATATATATATATATATATATATATATATATATATATATATATACAGAGAGAGAGAGAGAGAGAGAGAGAGAGAGAGAGAGAGAGAGAGAGAGAGAGAGAGAGAGAGAGAGAGAGAGAGAGAGAGAGAGAGAGAGAGAGAGAGAGNAAAAAATCATGAAATAAAGAGTACGAAGAAAACAATGCTGTAAAGAAGTAACCCTCTCCACTAAATTTCCTTCTAGCCTTGCATAGGATAAAAAAATAATAATTAAACAAATACAATAAGGGGAAAACAAAGACACAACAGGTTTCGATATCTTGTGCTATAGATTATTTTTATTATTTCAGGAATTTTTGCCTCTTGCCGTTACCTTCCACTGAAGATATTTAAAATAGCTTGCCCTACCCCCACTCGGCTTGTCCTTTATCCTATTGGCCTTTGGCTTTTAACTCTTTATCCAGTAAAGGACAATAGGCAAATATTTTTGCCATATATATTTAGGGACAGGTACTGGATTTGATAATTCTAACGTTACATTAAGAACTGATACTTATTATACTGTAGCCCTTGTATTGACGCAATTTCGGGGGACAAAGAGAAATATGGAAAATTTGTTGGTTTTATCTTTTGTTTTTGGTATTTGTTTGGATTTTTTAAACATACATAATTTAATCGATTGTTACTACGGGGTTTTTTTCAGGATCAGTACATTTACATACATAGGGCCATACTTGAATATATACGTCAAAGAGAAATGAATACTCATATCTTTAAAGGATATTCTTTGCTTCCACTGGAGGAAAGGGGGCTGTTGGATTCAGATCGAGGCTCAGAGGATACTAGCATAGGTATGAATTTGTATATTTTGTTATGTAGTGTTGTGACCTTTTTAAAAAGTGCAGGACGTTTATTTTATTGCAGCAGATTCCTGGTAACGAGAGACTAAAATAGTCTAAGTTTTTGCACGAATACGACCAGGTTTCCGATGCATTTGGCTCCTCCATTGGTTGTGATTGGAGACAGCTATCTCTGGTTTCTAGCGCTTCAGTATTCAAGAAATAATTGCCCTTGAGAAATGAAGGCTTCCTCCAGTTGCAATCATTAAATTGCAAGGACTTGACCTTGGGAAAAGGTTAGTCAACGTGCAAAGCACGGGCATCCAAAAAATTGTAACTCACTTCAACTCAAAAGGAAGCATCTGCAGAATTAAGTAGTTCTTACCCATATAATCATCTTTTCTCATTCCGATGCCAGTCAGTATAGCCCCACAATAATAGAAGGGTAAAGAAGTATTGAGTAGCCCCCCAGGGCAACCCACGACCTCCTAAATGACAAACTTTTTCCTAAAGAAAATGAAAACCTTCTTTTTGGATGTTAATTTATGATCAACTTTTAGATTTTTTCCTGCAATTGTGGAAAACAGTGCCTGCAAATAAAATTTACGAATAAATTCGTACTTGCATACCCAGGGAGATATTTTGTAGAAGCTAACAAAAAAAGCAAATGAAAAATTCAAGCTTTAACCGATTGCCTGAAAGTACCCTGATTATTATTGTTCATTTATTTAACTCTGTACCAAAACGTGTTCCCCTATACAAGGAAGGACTGATCATCGTCTAAGCAAATCTAGATTACCAACCTTTGGGCCGTACCTTAAGAGTTGAATATTTATTCTGAGTAGTATTCAATTGACATTACCAGCAATCAAAGCCACAACATCTATTATTTACCATTTTTTGCCTTTCTTTATCTTGTGTAATGTCATATTTTGAAAAAACATGTTTGTGTTCTGTTCATTTTAGCTCCAAGTTCGCCATTGTTGGATGGAAGTCCGCTTTCCTTGACTCTCAGTCCATTGCCAGTACGTCCGGAAGAAGAGGCATCACTATTGTAAAATGCTCTCGAATTTGGCTTCAGATTTGCAACTCGACTGATGGAAGTCATCTGTACGTGTAGTAATACAAATGGTACAGCTTCACATGACCTCAGTTTGTAGGTTTGATAGGGATTTCCCTTTAAAGTAGTTTGAATTGAGTAACTGGTTGTCTGATAAGCGGAGTAGACCAGTATACCAGCGGAGCCGTTGTCGGTAAAGGATTTCAAATAACCGATTATGTTTTATTTGTCTGAATCACAGCACACTAAACGAGTCCGGTCATAATTTGCCAATCTGGCACGCCAACAAAGCTTTAACGTTCAAGTGGTTGGAGAAGGGTGGGTGGGGTGGGGGGATTCTTTTTTATTCTTGTGGAATATTTGATTTTAGAGCCTTAAGATTAAAATTTATGAGAAGTTACGATTGGATAGTTCCTTCTGAATGCCATACAAAGGGACATTTTAAGCATTATAATACCCTGTAAGAAAATCCAGAAATGTTAGTTTTTCTTTTGAATACCGTGTACGTTGCAATAAGAGTATTTCTATATTTCTTAGTTTATTGTACTCCTAACTAACTCCTAAAATCATTAACCTTGTTTTACTACTTACTTGGACTCTGCTGGCTGAAGTATATGAATGTGTCGTCTTCAAATTGTAACATCATATTTCAGTAGAAAATCAACCAGCTTCCAAAATGTTGGTGAAACTTGCAGAAATATATGGAAAAATGCATTACAAACCATAAGTACATACGACAGAGCATTATGTTATGACAAGCTGATAACTCTTTGTATTGAAGCGTGAAAATTGAGACCACTTATTTGATTATTAGTGATGGTTTTAGAAGTATTCACAATGTCAGCCCAGTTGATGACATGCGTTCTGTGAATACTGGACAAAATAGTGAAAAACATGCGCACAAATTTTTTTGGGTAAAATCGTGAATTTTTGTGTGCAAATTTTCATGCCAAAAATTGCCCCCCATTTTCAAAATTTACAGACTTGTAAACATATTGTTGAGATCAAGCTTTATTTCCCTATCTGTTCCCATTAGTAAAGAGAGCTGGACCAGAGGGACTAATGTCCCGGTTATTTGCCAAGCTAGTAGCCGTAACTGGCATATATTAGCTGTGAGAATTAAAGAGTCATTTAAACGACTTTGAATGGCAAGTTTTGGTCCTCAGCCGCGTACATGGAGTTTAAGAGGTTAGATAATTATAGACATAAGTACTTTTTTGTATACCCCATATGAATCATTTTGTAAAACAGAAAATTATATTTAATTAGGTTGGTAAACGTTCATCCATCCCATATACATAAGCTTTATTGGTTTTCACTTCTTAAGCTCCTATACCAAAGCTTATTGAAGCTAACTATTCACGATATAGCTTTAAACAAGTGTGGTGAAAGGAAGTTGCTATAGGCATAGCGATTTTGGCTGTCTTAGTAACAATACTTACCTTATTGACGTGTGGATCTTGAAATTGTCAGATTCCCTGTATTTTTTTTGCAGACCTATTTTTTTCAACTTTTGGCTCAGTTAAAGGAAAGGAATGATTGCCTTGATATCTACCATAATTTTTAGTGTTTTTATCAAATGTTACGGCTGTTTACGATTAAACGAAACAAATGCTATGTATTTAGCTGCTTTTTCCCCCTCTTACCTAAAGGATTTTCCATACTTTTTGCAGTTTTGCCGACCCATGAGTTGAAAAGAGTAAAGTAGTTAACACTCCTCTCAAAAATTTTTCTTTCCAAAGTTCGCACTTCGTAAAACGTTTGCGAAATGTGTTATATAGCAAAGGAGGGCCAACACTCTACAGACATGAACTTGCCCTTTGTATTATTGACGTCATGAGGTTATTGACGCCATGAGGTTATTGACGTCATGAGGTTATTGACATCATCATGAATATCGACTTAATATGTACTTTGAAAAAGCAATTTTTAATGACTGATACTTTAAGTACGAATAATAATTAGATAAGGTGACATTTAGTTTTGTACATAATGCGTTTTTCGTTTATTTATTTATTTGTTACTTTAACGTTACAATAATGTATTAACATCAAGTAATTCTTATTGCAATAGAATTAATAATAAGTTATCAACATTGAGTGGTGCAATATTTACAGGTAAGTCAATTTCTTACTGCATAGTAAGAAAGACCTGAATTTAAAGGTTAAGTATGTATCTGACGTAACAAATTCTTGTTAGTAAGAGGGCGCAGTTCCGTTCATGACGAATACTGATTGCAGTACAAATGTTACAGAGCAGTACAAGTGCTACAAGAGCAGTGTAAGTGCTACAAGAGCAGTGCAAGTGCTACTAGAGTAGTGCAAGTGCTACAAGAGCACTGCAAGTGCTACAAGAGCAGTACAAGTGCTACAAGAGCAGTGCAAGTGCTACAAGAACAGTGCAAGTGCTACAAGAGCAGTACAAGTGCTACAAGAAGGGTACAAGTTCTACAAGAGCACATCGAAACTGCTCACAAACAAAGCGGGTAGGTCTCAACCTGAGAAACTTGTTTTACCGTGATGTTTTCTCTACTCATTAGTAAAGTAATATGGTTAGGCCATATAATATGCCAGGAGAGAATTTCAAAAGCGCTGTTTGAAAACAACCCGTCAGTTATTTGGAAATAGCGGTTAACCTCAAGGACTTGCTTTTCTATACCGTATTTTTTACGGGTTAGTAAAGAATCAGTTCAAATTTTTTTTAAGTGGGGATGTTAATTTCACACCTAGGAAAGGAATCACCCTAGTAACTTTTTGGTATCACACTGTCTATGAATTTATGCAGAAATGGTGTATCGTGGAAAACGACTTTTGTACAGACGGTATTTAGTGGAAATAAGTAAGATGATTCACTTATAGAGGGAAACTTTAAGACAGAAATCTTTTTATAACTTAGCTTTATGCCATATTTGTTTTTGAAAGAAGCCTCCATTTTTTGCATTACCCCTAAACACCCGTCATGATATAATATAACAAGTCACATGTCGAATTTGTAGTTGAAATGTCATATCGAATGTCGCCATTAGCTATTGTGATCCTGATGGAAGTATACAGCTGCACTAGAGTTGCAGAGAGATCTTTCAAAATTGGGTTTTGGAATCTTCCATATACCGAATATGCACGCTAATGTATTTAAGGCAATATTTCCTTCCTAATATGTGTTAATATCAAAGCTCGCTATCAGCAATTCTCATTGTAGACATTCAGGTATCAATTAATTGCATGAGATGTATGAAATGTATTAAGCCCATTCGCATTTTTATCATTGCCTCCTCAGTGTCACAAAGTACCACAGGGGACCAATTTGACAGTGTTTTATCCTTTCTACATGTAGTCTGGGTTTTTTTTCCCGACAGAATAGTTAAAGATGCAGTTAAGTAAGGTTCTAATTTGAGTCAGTAATAAGTGTTTGGGTGGTAAAGTTGAAATGATTTAAAAGGGCAAGAATTTATTTTGTTCATACGTTTTGCTAGTTGAGTTCAAAAACTTGTATTTTTATGACATAATTGTATCTAGTTTCGGGATGTGCTTTTGTAATTTTTAATGGCTGCTTGCAAAACAGCATATAAAAAATTGATGAAAAATCAAGTTATTGTATAAAACCGAAAGCATGCTAACTATTGTTTTGTCTTTTTTTGTTGTTTGCCTTTTCTTATTTTTCTTGTTTCACCGGTTTCAGCTCTGGCTTTTACAGGCTCTTTTTTCATGCCATTTCACCCAACTGGCTATTATATTTAGTATTCATTCCCTTTACCTGGCCTGCCACAAAAGGCTACAGCTGTGATTTAAGTGAAACGTAATCAATAATTATTGTCAATATTATCAACATAACCAATGTTTACTTTTTCAATCTTTGTGTGAAAACAGATTAGCATTGTGATCCCAAGAAGCATCCAGTATTGATTTGCATGCTTTTAAGTCGTTCGGTGGGGATTTTGACTTCTTACCGAGTGCATGTTCATTTCTTTTATATGAGATTTTCGTCTACAGAAGGCAATAGCAACTCTTCTCCTCCACTTGGTCACTAAAGTTTTTGAGTAGCGCAATTTTGATTAATCATTTCCGTTTTCCTCCATCTACTTGTGTTGCTTTCTCCTCTTACACTCTGTACTGGTGGCCCAGCTACCATTGGTCAAATATTCCTGGGTGACGCGCAACCACACATAATAAGATTTCCAAATGGTTTTTATGCCAATACCTTAAACTCAGTTATATATTTGCCTAATAAACCAAATAAAACTCAACATCTACCTGATATATTTCCATTTTGTTTTATTTAATATATATATAAATCAAATCAATTAATTTTTTAAACAATGTATGTTTACATCTATACTAGGTAGTCGAGAAAGGCTTAACTGTACAAAAAAATTATGCATTGGATTGTATCAAAGTGGGCATCTTTGGTGTAATAGAACTAGACATAGGTGGTTATTTCAATTTACCCTTAATTATTTCTTGATCGAATCCTCGGACGTTATTTTCACCCGCAAACACGTCTTGCGGCAGGCTTGTTGTTGTTCTTCTCCTTCTTCCTCCTCCTCTTCTTGTTCTTGTTCTCTTTTTGTTCTTTTTCTTGTTCTTGCTCTTGTTCTTACTCTTGTTCTTGTTCTTGCTCTTGCTTTTTTCCCTGTTAATGTTACTTCGGGGTATCTTCCTCAAAGACGGATTAAAATGTCTTATTACAGCAAATTACTTGTCAGAAATAAAAGGCACCAAGCTTAAAATACTATAACTCAGCTAGCCTCACGTCTTCAAACTAAATTATATGTTTTACGTATTTGGAAGGTTCAATGCCAGAACCCAGTATCTGGCATTTTTAGCGGGTTTTTTTTCTTTTTGGTGTCAGATGATGGATACTGTAATTGCCTTTCATGTAAACAACTGCATTTAGTCCAGTAATCAATGTTTATTGATTTATTAACTGGAACCGAAATCAAGTACTGGATTGAAACAGTACTCCATGCAAGAATAGACGGTAGATTTATCGAGATACAAGATGGCCTCAGATACAAGGTATTCTCTAACACGATATAACGAAACTACATTTTTAGAAAAAGACACGCAAACATTCAATATAAAAATTTCAAGAAGATCTTGAGAAAATGACAATCCAAGCATTCTCATTGAAAACCATTTCCCAAGAAGACAAGCAACTTCACCAGGGTTAATATCAGAGTGATATCCTCTAAATATTGGAGGGAGACAAGGACTAAGCTCTCTATTGAATGAAATCGGTAGGGTTTTAGCCGCATTGAAAAAAAAGTACTTTCTTACCCTTTCTCTGACATACTAAAGGTTAGATTCTTAATTCTCAGCAAGTTTGACCTGTCCCTACTTAATTGTCTTATGGGTATGCCACAGTAGTGGGTAGTGCCAAAGCGTAGATGTTGATAAAGTGAAGCAAATTACCAGGGAGATCATTGATGTAAAAGTAGAAGGGAGCTGGACCAAGATTAGAACACCGAGGTGTGCCAGCATTAATAGAATTCTCATCGAACGTAATTCCATTCAATTTGACTCCCATTTTACGACCTAAATAAAAGGACTGCTGGTTTCCAAACACCCTCCCGCAAATACCATAATCAGAAAGCTTATGAAATAATCTGGCATGTCTCACCTTATCAAACACCTTGGAAGTATCAAGTGCTATAGCTTTTCCTTCTCCAGCCTTAAACACAAACCTAAAGATACTTTTCGTAATTACATTTAAAAGGTCACCAATGTAGTGAGATCCTCTAAACCCGTACTGACATTAGCAAAGAGATCAAGGATCTGTAAGAATTCTGAGAGTGCAATCGTCGTTCAAATCCCGTGCTAATGACAGGAAAAAGACTTACCAGTCGATATTTGCGAGGGTTAGATGAGTTATCTGCATTCTTGAAGATTGGAACATCATTGGAAACTTCCCAGCAAGGTGGAACAATGATTGAGATAGTCAAAGTTAAAAAGCTTGGAAACCAAGGAAGGTTTCTCAGAAACACTTTCTTTTAAAACAGCTACCGGAATCAAATCTGAACTATAAGCTTTGGATTGATCAAGCCCATGAACAATCTTTGCAATTAGCCTTTGGATTTATGATGACAGTTTCCCGACGCAACTCCGGTAAAAAAACAAAGGTGTCATTTACGGAGAAATTGGAGAAAAATAATCAAGCAAAGAGATCAACTCTTTCTCTAGAAGGGACAGAGAAAAGCAAAGAGTGGAGGAATAACCGACTTGAAAGAATTCAAAACACTATCCTCCAGAAGTCTCGAACAAAAAATATCCTCCAGAAGTCTCGACTTCCAAGTCTTGAGAAGAGGTAGATTCTCAAATTCGCTCAGCAAACCTAGCATTAGAAATCACTCTTTTGCAAGAATTCCTAGCCCATCTAAAAAAAAAGCCAGAGAGGAAGCAGTTCTATTACGTTGAAAATTAACATAGAAATTCATGGTTGTGATGAGTAATGCCAGAAAACCAATGAGCATCGAGCCATGGAGAAAAATAAGGTTTGACTTGAAAGTACAACTAGGTACAAATATTTCAATACCAACTTGTACTCATTCTGTGAGTTCAGTTCCAGCATCAGAAGTTTATTTGCCGAAGACTGAATCCCATGGAATAGCACCAAGAAACAAAAAAATCCATCCCAGTCAGCCTGACCAAATGTAAAGAACGTACAATAATATGGCTTGTCAACAACATTCTAAACATTTTTCTTAAACTAAACAGCGAAAACAACACGAGCCAAAGATCTAAAAGGTGGTAGAAATGAAACTGTACAGTGCTCAGAAACAGACTTCATAAGGAGATCTAAAAGAGAGTATACTCAATGTTGGTTTGGAGAAAATAGCGGACCCATATTTCTCATGTCTTACCTCAGCCAGAAGTTTCAGCTCAGTGATAGACGGTCGTTTGCTGGACTGCTTTAGATTGGTTTCTTGTAAGCATATGATGTCATAGTCACAGGCAGCCTGTGAGATGAGTTTTGCCTTCTCGTCAGAGTATCCCTCTATATTGAAGGACATTACTACCAATGCCGGTCCTACTAAGGACCCGTGCTTCCGACTTTGGTCATCAGGCATTGGTGGATGAATCAGATTTGTTAGTAGAATAAAAGAGTGTCGTAGGTGGTTACAGAGATTGGCCTGCAGAGTTCGTGGGATGTGACGCGATGGTCGGCGTTTTCCAGGATGCGTCAACGTGGAGACACTGTATGCATCCCGGTACACAGTTATAACCACAGAATGGGAAGCTTTTAGTTCGCACTGCAACAAAATGTTGAGTTAAATCAGTTTGCAGACTCACACATCATTGTGAAAGATTATCCAGTATTTTTATTGTTTGTGAATTAAGTGTTATAGTGCGGGGACTTCTGGGACGGTTCAAGATCAAAACAGGTCTTCCCAGAATGCTAAGGATGTTTAACGTTTGACGAATGATTATTTCACATCCCTCAGAAAGATATTTCCAGGGGATGAAATTTGACCTCCAACAAGGGAATTTTATTAATTTCTTTCAAATACCTGAAAATCGCTTTTTTTTCTCTGAGCAGATTTAGGAATTCCTTGAATTAAAATAATGCATGTCTAGAAAGGAAAAGCCAAAAATCTTTTTCTGTCTAGACATTTTGTACTAATCGAGCAGTTAGCAGTTTTGCAGTCTCCTGGGTTCCGCTGCAGTGTGGACAGTCTGCAGTGTCTGTTAGTCGCCATTTGTACATGTTGGCTGATGTTTTGCCATGGCCTTTCAGCAGCCGATTTGAGGAGACCCATTGTTTTATAGTGTTATTCTGGAAGCCTGGTAGTCTTTCAGCAGGGTCTTTAATCATTTCTCCTCCCGATGGTGTGTTCGCAAACCACCAGTATCTCCATGTCTCTGTCATGTTGTAGTTCTCATGTTGTAGTTCTCAAAACACGTCGTCCTCCAGTGCCCAACAACCAGACTGGAGGGAGGTTTTGACACCGTCCTCAACTGTGATGAGGAATTCGGAAACTGGCTGAGGAGACATAATGTGGAGATGTAGCCATGTGCTACTACTAATTAACAGTTTTTTTGCATCGAATGAAATCTTCCTCTAAAAAAAATCGTGGTTTGATGGATGGCAAATAAGCCTTGATTGTGCTCCTCGACGACAGTAGATGGTCAGCCTCGTGTACTTAACGGCAGCAGGAAACTTATTTCGCGTTTTCTGTTTAGTTTACACGTTTATAATGTCTACTACAGCCAAAATAAATACTGGAGATAAAGGCAGCACAGATAAAAAAGATAATGGAAAGAAAAAGGTATGAATCTTGCGCGAAATTTAAATCTGCACAATGTTTTGGTTTGCGGAGGGTAATGTGCTTGGAGTGAAATTTGAGGAAGACAAATGTTTCATTTTCATCAGTAGAGAAAGTGTTAGTGGTGTAATTTAAAGTAAAGCGAAATAAAGAGTTAAGGTTAGAAGAGTTTAGGAGGTCGAAAAGAACTGTACAGCCACAGTAAATTGCTACTGTTAGTGATCATGTGGTTGGTGATACAGTTTATTTTGTGCCAAGAAACCAAACTAAGATCTCAAAATTATTTTAGGAGCAAATTTGCCACTATTCGACAGAAAAGGCTGCTAATCTTACAGAAAATTCGAAGAGAATTATATTAGTGTGGTGGAATATAAGATTCATGGGTATTTTAAGCGTTGCTCAAAGAATAGTGGGTGGGTTCACGACATTTTGTTTTATATTGGGAGCACTGCTTTCCTCATTTTGTTTTATATTGGGAGCACTGCTTTCCTCATTTTGTATATTCCTACTTACCTCACTACTTTAAAAGGGCTACTTAATTTACTAAAGTTTGTTAGAACCCAATTGATGTTTACTCAGCTAACAATAATATAAATGGTTGTAAATTAACTGCGGGTATTGGGTTATGTCTTACCAAGGCGTCGAGGGACCATGCAGTATATATTGTTATCATNATAAGATTCATTGGTATTTTAAGCGTTGCTCAAAGAATAGTGGGTGGGTTCACGACATTTTGTTTTATATTGGGAGCACTGCTTTCCTCATTTTGTTTTATATTGGGAGCACTGCTTTCCTCATTTTGTATATTCCTACTTACCTCACTACTTTAAAAGGGCTACTTAATTTACTAAAGTTTGTTAGAACCCAATTGATGTTTACTCAGCTAACAATAATATAAATGGTTGTAAATTAACTGCGGGTATTGGGTTATGTCTTACCAAGGCGTCGAGGGACCATGCAGTATATATTGTTATCATTGGGCCTGTATAGTTATATGCTACCGTACTATCATGGAACAAATTTAAATCAAGTCTTCCGTAAAGTTAGGTATAAATCCCGAGTCTCTAATCGTTACTTACTTCCTCTTTATTGGAATGATTCCTCCAAAAAAATTTTTGTGAGTGTCATAATAAAGTTAGCTGAGCCAGATTTCTTTACTTTCCTTTCATTTGGTACTGATGAGGTTTTGCATTATTTTAACGAGAACATAATAAAGGCGTTGCTAACCCGATTTTGGAAAGCTGTCCAATGCTGAAAGTGGAACCTGTTAACATCGTTTCTATTTGTGTAAATTTTAAGTCAGTTTTTATTGTTGTACATAATATGCCTAAGCACCCCTATTATAAACAGTGATGTTTATTCACGTTCACATTTAAGGAGTTTGAAAGGTATTTGTATACTACCAAATGCCTACCTTATTGCAATTTTTCAAGAAGATAAAATGGTAATAATTGAAGTGTAAAAACTGGTGTTTTTGAAATACCTGGCACATATATTGACCAATGGAGATGAAATGGCTACATTATAGCAAAGACTATGATTTACTAAAAAGGAACATGTCATAATGGGTATAGTGTTACATTATTATTATTATGTTGATGATGATGTAAAAATTCCCTTTTGTACAATACATCACTTATTCAAATGTAATCCACCTGTTCATACATCTTGATGCTAATACAATTAAAATGAATACAGACATAATTACTAATGAGATACCATATCTGTATTTGCTTACGTGCTCATCCCTTTACTGCCCATTGTTCCTGATTACCAGGCTTGGATGGCTGATGGCCTTCCTCCAGCTCTCTTGGTCTAATGGACGATCCTCTATGATGTTAAAAATCCTCATGTCTCCTTTTACCCTGTCAAGCCATTTTCCAAGCTCTTTCTTGTGGTCACCTTCCCCTAATCTCCCAATCTCTTTTTCTGGCCAAAACATCTCGTTCCTCTCTTCTCTTTACATGACTGAACCATCTTCTTCCAGTCCTCATAACATGACAGGTCTAGCACGTGTGTCAGTCGAAGCCCACTACACCACTCTCTAAGTGCTGGGTGAGTGGTCAGGTTTCTGATCCATACAGCATCACTGATCTGATGCAAGCCTCATACATATACCATGTGTGTATTTAAAGTAAGTCCACATATTGCATTGTAAATTGAATACAATTTTAAATATTAACTTTTCATTAGTGACTCTTAGAGAAAATTTTTATTTTCATATGAAGTATAATTGTTATGCTAGTTTTTAGAACAAGCCATTTTGGGGTTTGTGAAACCCATAGTTTAATCACAATTGAGAAAAAGGGTAAAGAAATTAAGATATGTGAAGATCATTTATGGTCAGAACATTTTGAGGGACACCATTTTTACTTTGTGGTCACTTTTTTTGTTAGTGACAATGTTACAATAGCAAAGAAGATAAGGAGGTACTAATTTATGGAAAGTTTTGAAACATTTGAAAAATAAACAAAGAGATTAGAGGTCTTATCATGATAGTTGATTAAGACTTGAGTGACTTGCAGGATAACATAATAATCCTAACCATTCACTTCAACTTTGGTTTGTTGATACAAATTTATAGATTTTTATAAATAAGTGGTGCTCACTACCACAAAGTAGGAGGGTGAAGAAAATTGAAAAAGACATGGGATGTTATATATATATATATATATATATATATATATATATATATATATATATATATATATAACATCCCATCAACAGATGAACAAATATAATTGCAGAGTGCTCAATATTTACTAAAATATAGCCAATAGAAACTATTAAACAAAAGATCTGAACTAATCTCTTCATGTCAACAAATCAACAAACACCTTTTAAAGAATTACAAATCCATCCCACCAGACCAATAAAAATGTTAATGACTCTTTAATTACCTTCTCAACTTTATATAAGTGCATAGAATTTTAGTAGTTTTTTATGTGTACATCTAATGAATGCATGAGCAGGAATCTTGGGAACAGAAAAGGCAAAATATTCCACTTAACAATTCTTTTACATTTTGAAAAAAGTAATGCTAAAATTTGAAACATAAGGATTAGCCTTTTATTTTAATAGTTCCATGTGCAAAAAGGAGTGTTAAAGTGAAAGACCTGAAGGTCAAGTTGATGATCAAACAATTTACTCATATCATATACCTGACTACTTAAAATACTGATTTTGACCAACACTGAACACTATGATTAACTGGAAAACAGTTTTAGAAATTTTCCCATTAGTGTAGGGTGTGTTTGTAGGGGGGGTTGCTTCTGGCAGGGTAGTCAATGTTTGTTTAAATATGAAATGAAATATGTAGTTTTATTTAGATTTATCTGAAGTAATTATCTTAAAACTTTAGGAAACAACATATTGGAGTACAACTGAGAGAGGAGTGAAAGCAGAAGACAAATTAGCAGAATGGCCCTATGATACTGATTCATGGGGTGTCTTGTTGCGAGAGGCTCAGGTAAATATATTATTGTTGTTCTGTATTTATGTTAAGAAAAGATTTTAAGGAAAAGGATTCATAAAATAGAATATTATTATAACTTGAGAGAGTATTTTGACAGTGACATGGGCTCAACAGAACATTTGTGATGGTGGAACCTGTGCTTTGCCCAATGACTCATTTTGAATACCCCGTTTTCACACTTCCTTTTCAACAAAATTGAATCTTTTTTTTTAATTTGTACTTTGTACTCAGTAATTACCACAGGATACATTCTGCTGATTGAATATGGCAAAAATTTACTGGCCTGTCATAATACCATATTTTCTATCATAGAGTTTTCCCAGTTTGTGTGTTTATTTATTTAAATGACCAGGAAGTCATTAGATAGATAAATAAGAGCATACCTACTTATCAAAAATCTGTAGTGTAATGGTTTCTAAAATTTCAATTTAATCAAAAGGTCCCAGGTTTCACCCCCCAAGTAGGCAAAAAATTTGGAACCTTACAAATAGTTTATTAGTTGTTTGCTACCCAAGAAATGTTTTACTGTGCTGACATGGTTGTTGAGCGAGTTATTAAAATATATTTGTGACATCACTGCAATTTATTAGATGCAATTTGGTTTTGTTACTTGGCGAGACACTACTGATGCCATTTTCATCATCAGAAAGCTGCAGGCAAAATACCTTATCAAAAATAAAAACCTGTACTTTGCCTTTGTTGATTTAAAGAAGGCCTTCGACAGAGTCCCACTCAAAGTAGCTTGGTGGGCAATGTGTGTGGTTGGTATACCAGAATGGATCATGTCTGTTATCCAAGCTATATACTGTGGTGCAAAAAGCCTTGTCAAAGTTGGTGACCCATACAGTGATGAGTTTGGAGTAAAGGTGGGCATTCATCAAGGCTCAGTATTGGGCCCATTGTTATTCATTATCATGCTTGAAGCCTTGTCAAGAGAATATCAGACAGGTTGACCCTGGGAACTTCTGATGACCTAGTCATCATTGCTAAAACAGTTAAGGTACTCATCGCAAAACTGAAATTATGGAAAAGGAAATTGGAAAGAGAAGGGTATGTGCATTAACATGGGTAAGACAAAGATCATGTTTAGTGGCAAGGAGCTGAATTCCCTCCAGGACTCTGGTAAAAATCCCTGTGGTGTCTGTAGGAAGAATGTTGGGGTCAACTTGATAATCTGTGGTGGTTGTAGTCTGTGGGTCCACAAAAATGCAGCAATATTCAAGGATGGTTAGTTGAGGACCCTAATTTTCATTGCTCATGTTGCCTTGGCCTGGCACAATCTGTCAATGGTGGACCTGTTTGGAAGTGAAAATTGATGATGATAAACTTAAAGTGGTTAAGTCATTTTCCTATCTCAAAGTAGCATGGGGAAAGTTCCATGAATTATTGCCCTAATGGACCAACAGAGGTATCTTGTTGCAGAATCATGGACTCATGTACCAAAGCTGTATCAGCAGTGCAATGCTACATGCAAGTGAGTGCTGGTTACTGAGGGCTGAAGATACACAGTGGCTGATCAGAAATGAATGAGCAGTGCTCAAGTGGATCTGCAATGTAAAGGCAACAGAATGAGCTGGCATTGCAACACTCTACTCCAGGCTCCACATACCACCCCTTCATGTGACTCTTCATGAAAAACACTTGTGTTGGTTTGGTCATGTCAAGAGGAGTGAGTCATGGACAAAGAAGTTGCTGGAACTGAAAGTGGATGGTATGTTAAACAGGTGTAGACCCCAGAAAAACTGGGAGGCCACAATAAAGCAAGATCTAAAGACCTGGGATCTTAATGAAGGTGACACTTGTCTTTGAACCAAATGGCAAACAGACCTGTGAGCAGCCATCAAAAGGCATACCTGTGCAAGCCATGTATACATGCCAACTGGATAGTGAGTGTGTGAGTGACAAAGGGTAATCTATGAACTAAAAGATTACAGAATAGAATTTCCAAGCAAAAAAAGAAAATAAAAGAATGGAATAAATTGTTATACCTAGTTGCACTTTTTTCACCTATATATGAGTAATCACTGTTAACCAGGCTAGTTTTGAGCTTTGGGGTAACTTTGACTCACTTTATGAATTTAAAAAAACAACCACCACTATATAATAGAATTTCAGTTTTTGATGTTTTACGGTAAGAGTGGGCATTCTTTGTAAGTTTGAAGACAATTTGTTTTCTAAAACTTGGCACTTGAAACAGGAAACCGCACATCATGATTTCTGTGTATAAAAAGTTCTTTTCAAATGTTGATGTGAAGTCTTTAAAGCAACTTTATAGAAATAATATGAATTGTTGGAGTAGCTTGAGGGCCAATGATTGCCAACTAGGCTGGTCAAAGTTGCCCCAAACCAGTTGAAACTTTGGGGGTAACTTCAACTGCTAAGGTTGAAGCAGTTAACCCATTTATAACCCATATGAGTTATGGCAAGATGGTCCATAAGGTTCCTGCTTCAGCAAAAAAGGCTGGTTTGAGAGTCACTTTTAAGACTCTTTTAGAGATCACTAGCACTGCCTTGTCTAAGAAAGCAGCAGAGAAGGGATGTGCTGATAGGGAAGAATCTCTTCTCCCATTTAAGTCAGAGATTATTGGAAGCTTGTGACAGACATAACAGTACATTTGGCTGCCTATTGCCAAATTGCACATATTTGCTGCAACTTTCAGATGTGGCTTTCTTTGGTCTGTTTTGAGGAAACTTACTGGATAAAAAGAGAAATTTGCATCTTTACAAAAGAAGAGTTTGAAAAGTTGCTATCTGATCTGATAGAAAGCATTGGTACTTTATCATTTAATACAGAAGCTCTGTACACAAAGTCTTGGATCAAAGCTTTGTTGAGGTTCTCAGTGAAATAAAGTATGGTCATGAAATAAGAGAAATCTAAGCACCAGACACCTAGAGAACAACATTATATATTAAACCTGGAAAATCTATTTAACCCAAAACTATTTTCTTGGAGCAAGAATGAAAGTGAAACAAGGAAAATTACGATATGTTACCTGAATGTGAATCTGACATGAGTGAGTCTGTTATGGGTAAAGAAAACTACCCCTTGTCATTAGGGGCTTGGGGTGAAAAAAATAGGTAATCAATTTTGCTTTGCCAACAAGTATTTTGGCCACACCCCTTTTAAGATAGGGAAGCACTCATATTTAATTTATTATAAGACTGGACCCATTACCCTGTCACATCCCCAAAGTTTTGTAATGGTCAGCAACAAAGCATAAATGTCTTTGAGCCTCCACTTCTCAACACTCGGAGCTGCCAAAAGGGCAATGTAATCGCTGGCAGACTTGACTACCTTGACCTGAGAGATTTTCCTCGTGTATGTCAAATGACCATGGATCACAATTTTTGCTGTGATGTTGTTTCAAAGCTATGCCACAAATGTCTATAAGACTCGGACCTAATTAATGCTGTCAATACAGTTTTATTTTGTATATTTTGGTTTATTTTGTTAACCTTATATGAACATTTGATAGAAAATTATGAATATGCTGATATGAAATATTTCTGAAAATTAGTAAAATTCGCACCTACCATTGATATGTCACCCATCACTGGGCCAGGGCCAGCAATAAAATGTTTCTTTTCCTTCATTTTCTCTGCCACAAATCCATGGAAAAGACTCGTACACTGAATCAATCATTCTCCCTGCATACTTTATTCTTGGACATGGCCTTCCATCCTTCTTCAAGTACAGTCATTGTTCATGATTCAAGTTGTTATTTTATGCTGCACATAGTGGAAAGACCTTTGAAACTCCCCACCTATACTTGTTACCCAGGACTCGATCCATGGCTAAAGGTCTCAAATGATTGTTAAAGGCCAACAGTCCTAAGGTAATCAGGTTGCAGAATGACAATGTTGCTGTGAGGTGCTCTCTGTTTTAATGTAATCTGTTCCATAGAGAATTACATCATGGCACCCAAGAAAATAAATGCAAATTCATCAGGAAGGGCCATGATTACTTCTTGGCCTCACCTAATACTTCATGTTGCCAACCCAATCTTCAAATTCAACAGCTATTATATTCAACAAAGATGATGTATGCAGAAAGATAAACAGCTAATTATTGGTTGTCTGTGAGTCAATATTCTTCAAAGAGGACACCTTGAACGCTCTGCCTTGTGATTATGATGCAACAAAGGTCCATGCATTGAAAATGACCTCCTTTTTGCAAAGAAATTTTTTGGGAAAAGGTAACCAGTGATTACCTGGATTACCCCCCAATGCTGCCACTGCTTGTCATCTAAAGCCTTTTCACAGGTATTAAAATAGGGGCAGTCTCAGCAGGCTTTTTCTATCTTGTTAAGTCTGAGTGTTCAAGTATCCACACGAAGAAATATTACATTGGAGAACGTACAAGAAAAGATTCTGTATCAAGCAAAAAAAATGTTAAGCGTCTTCCTTAATTTGATGTTTGCTTATAGGGATAATGTTGTTGAAGAGATTATTTCAGTTGCATCTGTGTTGACTGTTCTTCCTTCACATTGTGTCACTTCATTGGACTTTAGATGATCTTCTGAGCTCTTGAGCATTGTTGACATAAATTTGTTGTATTAGTCAATTATGTGGTTAAAATTATATTTTCTAAAATGTTTTAAAATAAAATGCAGCAACTTGTTGTTTTCCAGTGTTGTGAAGTTTCTTTCCTCTTAACTTCTTTTGCCAGAGTATCATATGAATGTATAAGATTTATTTTAATTCCATAACTAACTTAAGCTTCTTAGTAACAGAGAAGTTATCTGTGAACATATCCCATTGTATCAAAAAATAACTTACCTGTGACTATCTTAAAGCAACATATAGTGCAGTCATAAAGAAATAACCAAGGAACCACCAAGTTAACATAACAGGAGCAACTGCAACAAGCACTTTTATCTATAGGAAAGATGGCAAACAGCTACTGTGGTCAAAGTTGCCCCATTGAATGGTAACTTAGACCACCACCCACAAAGCCTTTGTTTCCTCTGAGATAAAACAGCCGATTTGTGCTATATCTTCACGTGTGTAGTAGTTAAGACCATGCACAGCTGTTCCCATCACTATTGGCATCAAATATATATCCACTAACTTTTAGTGGATGTATATTTTATTATATTAGATGTATATTAACTTTTATCAATAAAATGGTAAATCCCATAGTTAATCATGTATAAGCTAGTTAGTTGCACCTATGACTTTTTTTTCAATGTTGTATTCCTATAACATTTGCTTGGTCTCACGATTATAAATCTTGTTATGAATGTAGTTTCCTTCCACAGAAGCTTGATGGTGGGACTCTGCATTTTCTAAGTGCTTTTCTTCATCACATGACTTGAATTTTTAAGGCTAAGGTCAGCTCTTATATATTTACCCAAGCATTTTTCTGTCTTTTTTCTCAGACAGTTCCCAAGCAATTTCTGCCTTTTTTTCTCAGACAGTTCCATACACTTAATAACTTTATGCGTTCTGTGGTTCTTGATCATAGAAAAAGTATGCATAACTTTATTGATCCCCATGGATAATTTAGCAGTTAAGGAAATGGTGACAGTATAATGGATCAAAGCTACCATGAAGCCAATTTTTAACTGAAACTTAATGATTCTTATCAGATATGCTGTTGAGTAAAGAATTTGTTACCACCACTTTATCAATCTTGTTTTTCAAATGTGAAAACTAACAATGAAAGGAAAACTAATAGTTACTGGTGTTAGTATTTATCTGAAATGTAGGAAATGTTCCATTGGCATGTATGCATTTCAAAGGGACATTTACATTTTGTGTAGATTAGGATACTATGTTATCATAAAACCCTGTGAAAATTTTATCAAAATCAAGACCTGGTATTAATGGGCCATTTTTGTCAGATATTTATACAATGTTTTATCTATAGATAAAGGAAATAAAAACATCAGATTTGCATGATTTGGTTGTACATTAGTGATGAAAATAAGGTATGCTAATAAGTATGAATCAATACGGTAATCCACATACATAAGACAGAGTGTCTAAAATGAGATGGCTTTAATAACTAGAGGTATTTTTGCCATTTTGATATATTTTACGTAGGAAATAAAATTTATGCATCCTGGATATCTGGCAATAAGACGTTCTAAGTTTACACAAAACTAATAAAAAATAAGGTTTCTAAAACATCCTAACGATGTTTTAGAGACCGTGATTCGGCACAAATTATCTATTTTTCAAGACCCTATTAAACAGGGTCCCTCAAAGTGCCCAGTACACCTCAAACTACCCTGGATAAGACTGGGTTTTACTTAATTTGAAAATCAAGTTACCAGGGCAGTTTCTGAATGTTATCGTTTTACTGGACCCAAAGTTATTGTTACCTCACAAAAAATCCAGGTATAGTTGTGTATGAGTTTAAGTGCTGTTGTGATGCCAGATACGTAGGCCGTACACCTTTAAGGCTGATGGATTGAATAAAATGGTACGTGACCAGTGTTTTTAGAGAAAAATCCGGTTTTTGTGAAGTTTAACCAAGAAGACAATGCAAAAGTACAAACAGAACTGTGAATGTTGATTCTACTACAGCATAGCATTTGCTTGCAAACCGCGAATACAGTGAAATTTTTGAGATCATTCAGTCCAAAATTATTGGCCGAGTTAACCTTTCATTTAGGAACAGTGAAGGCAATTGATATTCAATTTTCATCACATAGTCTTTGCAAACAAAAGGGATTTGTTTATAGTTTACAATTCGTTTAGACGGCCAGTCACCAAAAATGATGTCCTTTCCTCACCCTTTCACATATATAGGTGGCCGGCTTTCCTGAGCCTATTATAACAAAGTAGCGGGCATTCTCGACCACTTTGTTTTCAGTATTGAATAAATAACACACTTGCTTTCAACCTTCTTATTCTGGCACCTTTTGTCCAGTCGACTGCAAAATAGCTATCGACCAAAATGAATGTTATGTTTCAGCTAAACGTATTTAATTTGTAATCATCTGTAGAGTATAAAAAATATTTAGTAAGTGTTTACATGAATTTTTCCAACTTGTTTTTCCATTGTGCAGACTTATCCTATGGAGATGGCCCGGGTATTATATGAAAGACTTGTAAAATTATTTCCAACTGCAGGAAGATATTGGAAGTTATACATAGAGCAAGAGGTTTCTACATTTTTTAAATTTTCATCATTTTTAAATATTTAATGTTTCATAGTCTGTAAAGTATTGTGTTTATATACTGTATTTATGTGGTTTTCTGATGAATGTTTGGTACCAAGTGCATTTTATTATTTAAAATTTTAATGACCCTCCTAAGATGGAGAGAATAATTTTGTATTGTTTACATAAAAAGTATTGCATCCTTTAGATGGTTAATGTATTCCTTATTTTTATATATGGTACAAGAATTAATTATTAAGCAAAGCCACGGGCCTCATAAAGTTTAAATATAACAAGGAGGTACTGAAATTCTAGATCCTTTGGATTTTATTTATTTGGAAAGATGAACAGGTTATAACAGATATCAACCAGGAGGTTGATACGTTTGATACAACCATCGTAATACCATGAACTTAACAATTGCTAATTTGGAGTTGGCAGTTTTAAACAGAAGCAAAAATAACTTTGGTTATAGGCGAAAAGGGCAACCAGTGTCTGTCAATTTGGTCGCTACTGTTTTGGCGTTTAAGATCCAGTCAAAACTCAAGCTTAAAATTTGAGTGTTTTTCTCCGTTTTCCTCTGTGAAATGTTTTTTTTATTTGCTACAAATCTTTACAACAGCCTTAAAACCAATCTCGCTCCAGTCTGCATGCTTTGCATCATGGGCCGCTAACTCAGTTAATAATCACGTAAGCTTAGTTATGATATAATTCAAATATTATGTAAGGCATGGTATTGAATTAGTGCAGAACATTTGAGGCTTCGAGTGCAAGAAAAGTGCATTGTTTGTTGTTTTCTAACCTAACATGCAAAGAAAACAATTGTTTGCCATCAAGTATGATTTAGCTGTGTGGTAAATTAAGGAAAGAATAGTTGCAAAACATCCACCTTTTTGTAGCTATTTAAAATGTACTTTAGTCACGTTCAAAATCGCGGAATAGAAAAGTGCTTCATATGGACAGCAGTGTAGCAACACCATATAAAAATGATTTTACCTATACGCCTAAGATATCCACAAAGTGGGCGGTGTCTTTTTGACTAGCAGAAGATGAGAAAAGCGTGACGAAGTGAATGCTGACATGTGAAGTGAGGAAAAGACGAATATCTTGGCAATACGGTTTTGGTGCCAGATACGAGCAAGAAAGGAATACTTAAACGACGGTTGACAGACAGCATCATGCAGGACGTGGCGGCGAGGTGACTGCAAATTGGAGTCCACCGGTATCTCTCGTTTTGCAGGATGCATGTTTGCCGCAGTGACCCTTGAAGACTGCCTGGAGGAAGAAAAAGACACCGCATAAGGAAAGA
Organism: Morbakka virulenta; assembly: GCA_003991215.1. Lineage (NCBI taxonomy): Eukaryota > Metazoa > Cnidaria > Cubozoa > Carybdeida > Carukiidae > Morbakka > Morbakka virulenta. The sequence goes on from RDPX01000333.1 coordinate 246,240, forward strand.
ATGAGGGATAATTGTGATACAGTCTTTCCAAAGTGGCTCTTCCAAAGTGGCCTTCCTGTGATATTACATTAGAAGCAGTGACTAACCCGCTTTAAGTGTAATCGTAATATGAAGCCAAGAGCAGTACCTGCATATACGTTTTTGGGATATACAGACCGCTGAATGGAGACACAACAAAAAGTCGGGAAATTTGTTGACACCATTTATATACTAACTGTTTGGGTTATCTTGTGCATTACTCAAAGCCTTTTCATGAGTATTGTGAATTAATAGCTTCTGCTCTGATAATAAGTGATAGTTCTGATCACACTCCACACGAGAATGCTCACAAACTGTATAATTAGTAAAATCCATTTCAGTTATTTTGAAGCAATCAATATAACTGTTTGGACAGATGTTAATACAGTAGGGCTTACCTTGCAATTGAATTAAAACATTGCAGTTTCCTAATTTTGTCTGTCACGTTATTCAAGAGATATCATCTGCAAATCTTTATTGGCAAAAAGTTATAATTAAACTAGCCGTTCTCTGCCTGTAGATCCTAAATTTTTACAGCAGACTATCTCTTATAATAAGCATTATCTGTAGTGATCTTAGCTACCAAAGTATTTTTGAAATGGTCTTTGTTGTCGTTTTAAGTATGTCAGTGCCCTCGTGGCAAGTAAAATGCTTGAAAGTTTTTGTCGTAGTGTAAAAGTTTTGTGAAAGTTGTTGGTGTTCTTGGAAATGCATGGTCAAACACTGGAGTTTATCTGCTTGTTACCTTTTGATAAAGCTGAATTAGATTAAGATGCCAGACAAACTTTTGGTTGGTCGCTTCAGTTGATTATTAGCTGCAGATACGCGGATATTCAAACCCTCCTTTTTAACCACTGTTAAATATATTCAAGTAGAACTCGTATCTTACTTATCTAAAGAGAGGATCATCGTTGCCAGGGTCGTTTTCGAAAAAATGTCTATCTGATGAGTTCCTATTGCTTTCACTGCAGCTTGGCGTTTCCCATGAAGTCTAGTTTTCAAGGCAGTATCAGCAGTCTGTCTTAGCCGCCATGATCCATTCCAGTTGGATTCGTCAAGATGAGTTTTAAGCAAGTTTTGCCATAGTTTTTAAAATAAGTTACAAAACAAGAAATCATTCAGTAACCCTTTGATTTTGATTGCGCAGTGTAGCCAGATGTTCTTAGTTGCTGATATGGAGAATAAAAAAACTGATGCAGTTTACGTGTATATAGTGATTCATTAACCGAAAACCCTCCAGACTTCAACGGTTTCACTTAAAAAATAGCACAGATTTCTCAGAGAGCATGCTCTTGTCGTTACACTCCCTATTAGGCACTGTTTTATTGAGTACACACAGATTTTAAAGAAAGGTGTGTCTCCTTAGCCTTACTACTGATGTTATTAAACATGTAAATAAAACCGAACCTGTTCAGAACAAATGAACGAAGAAGCAACTGTGCCACCAGCTGCTGCAGTCGTCACGGATTTATTGAGATGAAATTATGCTTCATCAAAATTTCACAAATCCTTGGACCAATTTTGGGTTAAGCAGCTTATTTTGCGCCGCTATCACTATCCGCATGTTCGTTGTCAGTGAATTTTCAACTTAATCTGAAAAATACACAGCTTGGCGTGGGAGTCACTCTAAAATGAGGTTTAAAGATCCACAAACATCATGATTTTAGAAAAACACTGTACCATATGCAATGTTCAATATCCACATCCACAGCTTAGTTTCTTTGCCTGTAGACCACAATAAAGAAAAGAGAAAAGCTATCAATTACGTTTGGAATGTAGGGCGAAGAGAGAACATTTTAGCATATATGACTGATGCGAAAGTCATCCAGCCATTCATTGGTTCATCTATGCATGCATACATACATACATACATACATACATACATACATACATACATACATACATACATACATACATACATACATACATACATACAAGTGGTTTACAAGGTGACCAGTTCCAAGCCAGCATAAATATGCGCCTCTAATCCGTTTATCACAGATGACATTACCACTGCTGCTATTGCTTCCAAAGAGAACATGTCACTTGTGTTCCTGACCTAACCATTGGTGTTTTTGATGGGCTAGTACCACATTCTATACATTAAAACAATTTTAAAAGTTCTTTTTAATGAAATATAGACTTTTCTTGCACTGGAAGCCTCATTTGGACCTGCTAAGGATAAAGGTATTAAAACAGGGATAATTCTGCCAAGTAACCGGGTATAGGATGAATTAAACAGTATCTGCTAAATATTAAAAGTTTCCTTACACGAAGGGAGAAAAGGAGACAACGAAAAAAAAAGAACATTACAGTGAAGAGAATGTGCACAGTGGTTTACATTTGAGACGAAATGAGGGCAAAGAGTTCTATCATCTTTCTGCCTTTAAAAAACTGGTAGCAAAGCAGCCCCTGCACGACTTTGATTACACTGGTCAACAAAGTTTTTTGGTATTACACTTGGTATTACATAATCGCTTGTCCTGATTTCAGATCTGAAGTTAGTTTTTTCCTCAATGCTATTCTTTTTTTTGCAGTGAAGGTATTTGAAAATCTCGAAGTGTAGTAATCATCACATTGGCGTTCGTAGTCTATCATGAAATATATATATGATAAAATATAACTCTTTAACATAGCTTGGTAATAAAAAAGAAAATCCAAGTTAGTAAATTTATTCAAGATCACGATTAAAAACACTTACACAAATACAAAAACGATTACAGTTTGTAGAAGACTGATTAGTAGATTAGTAGACATTTGCTACTACGAGAAGACACAACTCAATTGCATTCTACTCAGGCATGATTTTACTCTTGTAGCACTTGCGTTCGTGGACTGTCAAAGGGCATTGTTTAATGCTCCAGCAGTAATCTGCCATCATGATTGCCCCATCTTCCCTGGTAACGCTCTTCCATGGTCTTGAGGTCTGGATGGAATCGCTCACCATGCGCTTCACTTACATCTCCTAGGTTTTCAGGGAATCTATCAAGATAACTGTACAGGTAATGGAGTTTGATACTTCTGTAACATCCAAGATCGCGAAAACGTGACAACATATTTGCTGCAAGGGTTTCATAGTTATTACCCAGGCCTCTACAAATAAAAGCCATGCAGTCCTTTCCTTGTCGTTCACCTTTCTTGCAAATTCTTGATCAGGCACAAGTGCACAAATCTGTGGTCCATGAAAAACACCACCCGTGATCTTCACAAAGCACAAAACAGGAATCACAGAAAATATTTGTTGGAAGCATTCAACCTCAGTATTCAACGCCTTGACAAATTATTTCATCCAGCCAAGCTTCATATGGAGCGGAGGAAATCTCGACTGACATTTGGGCCTTTGAAAATACTTGGCTTACCTGCCTTCAGAGTCTCACGTATGGGCCACTGCTTCTGGTTCCAGTCCATTTCTCGAGCTCGGCTGCCCAACATATAAAGATAGCAGGGGTATTCTGTAAATCCTCTTTTTTTTGGCCTAGGAGGAAATTACCCATTTTGAGGTCCACACAAATTGACCAGTTGTACACATGGTATTTTAGTAAGTCAATTACAGCCTTAATGTCATCATGTTCCTCCCGTAAATACACAGTGTCCAACAGCTGCATAGACATAGCCATTATAACCCACTGCACTTGGCACTATCTAGAAATAGTCGCCAGTCATTTGGATTGTATGTTGGCACCCGTAGAAGACCTGGGATATTATGACAATAGACAAAGTTATTCTCGGCTGTAAAAATTGGCACAAAACCCTGCTCCCAATTTCAGAAGTATGACAGTTTAGCTGTAGGGCTCAGCTGATTCTTTTCTTGCAACCTAAAAGCTAAGACTTCAGCTGCATTTGTGGAGGGACCCAAATCACGAACAAGGTCATTCAACCTCTTTAGCTAAATTGTTTGATTGTGGGGTTTCATTAGAAGTATCGTGAAATTCTGCAAGTATTTCTTGAGTTCCATCAGCAGTCTCTTGCTCTTGCTCAGCATTCACATCTTCAGATGGAAAGCAAACCTAAAGAACTTGGATTGGGAGCTCATCAGAGTGCAGAGGAGGTCGGATTGCTGAGGGGATACCAAGATGTAAGATTTTTTGTCTGTTTTTGTTACCAATGACCTTTGTATTGACTAGACAAAAATATCAGTCACTTGTGTGGTCCTTTGGTTCTCGCCCAGTTATGGGAATGCCGAAAGGTAAACCCTTACGTTTCCCTTACGTCCAGTCACGCAGCATTTCCTCGCAGTTATGACATACAATATGTGCGGCCCGTTTCTTGTCTTGGTCGCCAAGAGCAGGACCAAAGTATGCTTTATAAGCACGCCTTACAAACGATTTTTTATTACGCCTTTGACGTATAAGCTTGAAAGCATCCACAAATATAACAGAAAGCACCCGGCTTGTTCTCACATTGACGTCTCCTTGTAGCCATGATCAGATCTGAAACCAAATCAAAACAATTTTGATATCTCTGTCAATGTGACCACAAAACAATGGAAAACTTCAAATTACATTAAAATTAGAGCATGCAGAGTTAAACCGTTTTCAGATTTGAATTTAGCAGGTCACAAAAGATAATGATGAGGTAAAAAACAGTATGCTACTGAAATTTTGAAAAATTTTGAAAAATTTTGTTGACCAGTGTTATTTCTAGGGTACATTTATGAAAAGACGCGTAATACGTAGATTTCCTAATCCTCCCGAGTCAGGGTAAGAATAAATGTCAGCATAGTAAGTGTTAAAAATATGTGTTAAAAGAAATTCAAATATACAATCTTGAAATAAACTATACCTGAGCCCATTACCACGTTAAAAAGTGTCTGACTTGCAAAAAGGGTGCTTCTTCTTTTACAGCCGTTGCACTTGCCATCACGCATTACTGATTGCCATTACAGAATTTTAAAGCCATGTCTCTTATCTGTATTTAAGATCGTTAAACCAGCATGGCATCCAATTTACGGTAATGGTGGTGAGAACTCTGATTTTCCCTAGAAGCATGGGAAATTAGACTTGTCTACGGCAGAACTGCACAGCATTGGGCAATTCTTGGCGTTGAGGCCCGGATTGGAAATTGCACTCGATATCTTGATCACTTATCAGAATAAAATACTGAAACAAATGACTGTATTTTCGACTTTGGATGAGAAGACGAAGAGATTACCCCACTGGTGATTGGAAATTTTTTTTTGCCATAGCTTTTCCCCCGGCATTTGGGAGCTTCTGCCGAGTGCCAAGAACAAGAAGTGTCCTCAAAGAAGAGTCTGCTCTTGCTCTCAGAATGCTTCCCACGATACAGTGATATAATATTAAACTAATTTTTAAAGTTGCAAAGCATATATCGATTTCAGAGGAGAGGTGTTTTTATATCTAGACCAAAACACTCCATTGTAATAAGAAAACCTTATTGCCTAATTCAAACGGTTGATTCTTTGTTATCTCAAATTGTTTTGATCCCGTGCACTTGGGCCATTCCACCACAGGAGGATTTTTCGAGTGTCCGTTGAGCCACATAAGATCCAGAAGGAAAATACGGGAAAAATTGATAAGTTGTTAAGTAGCTATTTAATTCAGAGTTTTTCGACAGCATAATAAAACCGTGAAATGGGTAAAAAGAACATTTTTTGTAAACTGGAAAGAGAGCCACCTGAAGAGAAAAATTTCTGCAGTAGGGGTGTTGGCTATGCATAGCGGCCTATTATTTGTTCGACAAAGCTGCTCATACCAATGGATTCAAAATTTTGTGTTTGCCATTTTGAGGAAAAGAATGGTCGACTGATGTATATGCATGTAGTGGTCGAGGTTGAACCACTCGCTGAGACACCACTTGGGCAATTGCTACATGCGAGTTTGATCCAGAATTAACAAAATCAAATTAATCTGTTTTTTCATATGATGTGCCTGTTGTTCCACAATCGGAATGTGTTATTGTCGCAATAAACTCAATATTGTTTTCTAGGAATAAATTACAATCAACGTACGGATTATCTAAATGGAGTAAATGTATAGTGGGACCTACATTATGTAGGGCGATTGCCGAACTATGTAGCACTAGTTTGCTTAGTTATTTGGTTTATTTTCAAAAGACGTTCTTGGCTTACCCATGTCTTCTTGCGCTTTTACTAGTGACTGTCCGGCAGTGCGCATTTGCGGCTGTAGATTTTAGACTAAGCGAAATCGTTATTCCTCGCGGAATTTTTTTTTCAGTGATAAAGTCTTAATAGATTTTCGTTATGCAAAATAAGAGAGGCAAGATCGTGGACTAAAAGTTGCAAGGGTAACAATTGCAATACACGAAATCAAGCCATTTTTTTCTCTGGTAGTAGACAACTCATGTATTGTGCTTTTTAACCGCACTGCAAGTAATTGTAGGATCAGCCTCTCGTTACTAAGCACAGACAGGCTAGTATCATTTTCATTGTCGTTTAAAACGCATTGGGATGAACAATTTACAGTATGCCATACAACAGACTGAAAACCTTTTCTGGGCAATCAAAACAGGAGTTAACTTGTACGGGCCGTACACCTGACACAATCTACAGGCATTTGTGAATTCTCTTTATGTACGGAGCGGATACCGTTGCATATTGGTGTAACCTGTTATACCCCTTATGTCAAATCCGCAATAAATGTATTTCAACGGCGACATCTCACTTGACAAGGTAGTAACTGGTTCAGAGATGTCTTCTCAGCGCAGTTCCCAAGACGGGTTTTGTTTACCGAAGGAGGTCCAAGGAGAAAATATATGATGAAGTAGATGAAGCTGGATACACAACTGGAATACTGCTCTCGTGTTAGTATATCAATATAGAATATTGGCATCTTTTCACCTTGTATGTCAATTGTATTTTCTGTTTATCTCTAATATATGTAAGCCAATACTTGCTACATAGAGGGAACCATATTGTATTTCCTTTAATAAGTGCGCCCGTAAATAGACGTCACACTACAGGAGTAAAAAGTACAATATGTGTCATCCACTAATAAGCGTTGTAGCGAAAAGAGCCGGTATCAAAGTTATCGGTGTAGGTTCTTTATGATATGAAGTCATATATATACCTATTTCTCTCTTTCTCTTTGTTTTTGTTTTGGATGCCCACAACACAGTATACTGTATTTTAACAATTCAGATTTCAAGTTTTATTTCGCCTTTAGTTCGTTTGCCGACTTTTGAAATAAGTGCCGCATTTTATTAAGCACTGTACCGAAAACATAAAAGTTAAATAACACCGTGGCACTTGTAATAGAAAATACGGTACTTCATTTTGTGGTAGAAAAGTTGACTTTTGTAAGTTGGGAAAGAATGTGCAGCGATGATAGAAAACCCATAGGTGCAGTAGCACGATAGTACCTGGAGACTAGATGGTGGTTTACGGCACGAATTTAATCAGAGCAGGATCTATTCTAAGTAAGTTGAAGTATGTAGGGTGCATATTGTGGCTGGTGTTTTTTAAATACGGAAGCTTGATCATTTAAAAAGAGTCCCAGGAAAATACAAATGGGATAGCCACATTACATTTAAAAAGAGATGTTGTGAACTAAAACGCTATTCGAGTTTTGCATTGCGAACTTATTCATCTAAATGATGTGCGCTGTTAACTTTATTGCTGATTATTGGATCGGTTCTACTTTTAGTGGTATTTTGCCGTGCGCTTGGTTGTAATTGCGGGGTAGCATTTTGGTATATGTTTGCTGTCTGTCGGGCAATTGAATTTAAGAGTATTTTTAGATAAATTGTACTTTTAAAGTATTTGTGGAGGTCTTAGAACTTAGAACTAGAACAGATTTAATCAGGGTATTGACTAGTTAGAGCGGGAATTGTTCATTAAGGTATGTGATTTCAAAAGCTGAATATTGACACTGGGACCTGTGGGATATTGTAGTCAGATTGTAGATTGTAGTCATTTACAATACCTTACACCAAAACATTGCTTTCTTGATGGCTTTAAATGTAGCTTACCTTACCTTACCATCCATTTGTAGTCTTCTTCCATTCATCAATGGGTTGAACTTTGCAAATAAAAACTCAACATAGATTGGAGCAAAATTTTTACTGTCAGATGTTCTTCCAGAGACACCATCTCGCTGAGCAAATTAACAAATTAAATTTACAATCTTAACACTTGATGCCAATAAAGTTGTGAATACCATTGTGATATCTCAAAAGGTATTTTGATTTAGCAGGGCGAAAGCATTAGTTTCTTCTAGACCATTGACACATTATTAGCACGAATTCGACTTATTGTTTTAAAGCTGTGCAGATAAAAAAGAAATGGATTTGCATTTTGAGCTCTTTAACGACATTGAATAGGTAGCTGATTTCGGTGTTCCTGCTATGGTTAAATATGTTCAATTTTTTTGCTATTTATTTTACCTGATTGTGAGCAATTTTCTTGACATAGAGTGTAACCTCTCTTTGAGGTATTCTTTGATATTTATTGATATTTACTTCGGAGAAGTTATCAAGGACAGATCACGAGGCAAATTAGATTCGGTGATCTTGTTAAGCAGCTGGATTAAGATAAAAGACTCGTTTTGATACCACAGTCAGTTTTTCTACTGTTGGTAAATGACGTAACGGGAGAGAATTTAGACACACCTTCTAGCCTTTTTATTTTCAGAGTGAAAAACCACCCGTGCTTCATCCCACTTGTATAAATATAACTGTGTGTGTAATTTGCTTGTTTATTAAATTTAGCTTAAAAACCAACATTGCGCCTGGCACATCGAGCGTCAGGCGAAATTTTGCTTCATGGAATAATGTTACTTGTGGGATAAAGGAATTCACCCTACTCGAGACCTAATCCTGCGCGTCAGCTCATCGCACAATAGCCCTTTTTTTCAAGCGTATCGCCTGTCTGCCTAACCGTTTTCCACACAGTGGTATTCGGGTTTCTGTGGCAATTTTTATTATATCAGATGGCGCATTGTGTTAACATAAGTGCTTTTTACACATGAAGAACTTCTTATAAACAGTCATTGTTTATAAGAAGTTGGACCCCCTCTCCATAGGTTTACTTTGGTAGTTGCGTAACGTCACGTTGGAAGATTTAACGTTTTTCAGTTTAAGTATTTTATGTTAATTGCCCAGGTGGAACGTAATTGGTTGTGTTTGGATTTGAGATTTTGGAGAGCTTGTGGTTCTTTGGGAAGTGCTTTTATAATTAGACTAACAAAACGTTTTACGATATTGGTTTTGGAGCTTTTATTGAACCATATTATTTTACTCTATTCTAACCTGTTGTTTATCTGATAGTAAATCCATTTAGCAGACATCTGCAGGTTTTCTGTTTTAAAACTCCACTGTGTGAGACTTAACGACTGTCAACTGCCATCAAAACAGAACTGGTCAAGACAAGCTTATTCGGCGTAATGTGTAACCGGGCAACTGGAAAAACATTGATTTATCTCGCGGTGGAAATGAATTTTAAAAGACAGTATACAATACAACAGTAAACAATCGGATTTGTCACGAACATGCCCCCAAACTCCCCAAGTTTTCTGTAGGCTTCTTGACATTTTTTTAACGTTTTAAACATTAAATATTTCGAAAACAAGCTGCACAGAAATGTGTATTTATTTAATATATTTATATTAAAAGTGATGAAGAACGGAGGCTTAATGGGTTAATGGAGTTGTACCATAACCAAGAGGTTCCGGGTTCCATTCCCCAAGCAGGCAAAAAGTATTTAGAACTTTAATAAAGAAAAAGCCATTGGTTGGCGTTAGGAAGGAGATCCGGCCAAAACAAAAGTCCCTTGGAAGGACACCTTCTGAGCCCTTGTTACTAGGGGAAAATGATGTTAAAAGCAAAAAATAAAATTACATTAAAAGGGTTCAAAATCGACATCTTTAGTCATAAACAGCATACAGCTGGACCACACTCTAGGTGTATGTTGTTACGGTTTTGAGGTTTATTGTTGTGGCAGCAAAAAGATAAAACACGTACAAGAATCAGGGGAACTTCTAGTCTGGAAACTAACAATCGACTATTGTTCCAACTTTGTGCTAAAAATTTCCAGAGCTGTGGCTTCATGGTTAGTGCAACAGCACCGTAACCAAGAGTTCCGGGTTCGATTCCCCAAGCGGGCAACTTTGGAACGTCACAAAAGAAAAAGCCATTGGTTGGCGTCAGGAAGGGCATCCTATGGGAAAATGGCGTTGAAACCCCCCCCCCCAAAAAAAAAAAATAGCGGAAAAGACAATTTTTTAAAGTATCAAACTGAGAGTGCTAAGAAGTATCGTGTTCGGAGAGAGCGATTGTATAAAAATGCAGGACAATTTAAAAAAAAACATATTTGGGTGGAATTACAATCTAAAGAATAGAATTGGCATGATGAAGTTTTCTTTAGACATTGGCGATTTTAACAAGAAATCGAAAGAAAAATCGCATCGTGATCGCATGATGGATGACGGCCGGAAAGTGTACATTGAAAACCCATGATTTGCTTCAGCGAAACGTCGGTCTATTGTAAATCACTTTTATTACTTCTGATTAGTTTACATTTTCACTAATTGTTAAATATAATACTTCACATTTATTGATTTTCGGTCACACGTGGATAGTAGGCGAGAACAACACAAAACATAAGAATAAGCACAATTAAAATATACACAAAATAAACAAATTTGTCAACAGATTTCAAAAAATTGTTGACGTTTATGACTATCAGCTTTTTTAGTACGAGGTGGTGCAAATTAGCTTCAGCTTCGTTATCCAATAGATTTTGGTGGATGGCGTCCTTTACTTGCGCTGTGATAATGTGTCTATTTGATTTACATACTTTTTAACACTCAGTACATTTGTAAATGAGACATAGCTCTTCCAACACCGAGCCAACAGAAAACGGAAAAGCAGCGTCAACATCAGGTTCCATATTGAATAGGCCTAAGATGCTTGACATCAACTTTATTGTTAAATATAATTGTTTTGTTGTTAAACGGAGAGCAGTGCAAAAAATGACTATCTCATAGACAGACATATGCAATATCTAACCTAGCAAGTCTATTTTACCCAACTTTTTTTCCATTTAAGCCTTCCAATCCAAACTTTAACTTGACGTGCTTACTGAAATTTATAGCATTTGTCATTACGCATTAAGTAGGAAAATAAAAGTGTATTATGAAATATACTGGCCTTGTTACCCTTAAGCGTATCAACTTTGTAAATACTCTGTGTTGTTCAGGGATATCTTCGTCAACAAGGTCAAAAATCGTATCCAAATCACTACTACACAGACTGGTCCGCCGTCGCATGTTATTTGAATGTTTACTGTGAGATTGTAACTCTCGGGGTCATGTGATCATGGAACTCGTGTTCCCTATGAGAAACGAAGGCTTGAAATCAGTGGGCTTTTGTCAGCTTCCAGACTAGTTTTTCTTTTATGATTAGAACAAGCATTTGTAACATTATGGGCATTTGCAGAGTTCATACCAATTGTCTGTGTACACCCTGATCGGAATTTAAGTGTGTTGTCCAGGTTTTGAGATTTGTTTATGAAACATGAAATAAAGTACATATTAAAATATGAATAGGGGACTTGCTGTGGTCATTTGCAGAGCAATAAGTGGTAACGGGCAAGGCACGTTGCACCCTAATAATCAGCAAGGATATTTTATGATTTTATGAGGGATGAATATTACCCCTGAATCAGCTAGAATGCAAATTAGAATCTCACCCGACCTAGGTAAATATCCGTTGCTGAAAATAACATGTTAAACAACACACGCGCACATACATTTACGATGTCACGATTGCCAAGCAGGGATATTGTTGAATCGTGAAACTTACAAGTATCGGCTTTGCGATTTGTTTACATACAACTTAAAACAAAGCCAGGTGGCATAATTTGAAGGGTACAAGAATTAGTAACAATTTTGTTGTATGCTATAAAAATTAGAAACACCATGGCGCAAGGGAAACGACCACTATATATCAGAGCAAACGTTCTGGATAATATGGCAGCTATGAATGACAGAAAAAGAATTGTTTTAATGAGGTACACAAACCCAGCTCGGGAAATTGTACTTGTCGGACATTGCTGGGACATGGCCCACGCGCGTCGTTCATGGGTGCAATAGAAGAATACTAGAAAAGTATTGCATTTTACTAGAGAACAATACAGCCGTTGGAGACCCATCAACACACGTCATTGATGCAGTTAAGGGTGTATACGACAAAACATTCGTAAGCATGTGAGGGGGTACAGAAGTAAGACAACAGAATTGAAGCAGTCAAGTGAGTGAGCTAAAAGACGGGCTTTTAAGAGAGGACATACAAAACTCTTTATAGGAGGAGCCGTGGCTTAGTGGTTAGTGCAACTGCACAGTAACCAAAAGTTCCGGGTTCGGTTCCCCGAGCTGTCGAGGAGAATTTGGAACTTTAAAAAGAAAAAAGCCATTGGTTGGTGTCAGGAAGGGCATCCGGCCAAGAAATCCTCACTGCCAAATCAAAGTCCCTTTGAAGGGCACCGTCTGAGCCCCAATTGCTGGGAAAAATTGACGTTAAAACTAAAAAAAAATAAAAAATAAAAAATTCTTTATAGGTGCTGAGGGTAAAGGAAAATGAAAAAAAATTCTTTTAAGTACACGATAAAGGGTTGATCTTAAGAAATGAAATACCCCCTCTGTTTTCTCAGCGTTTAAATTTGTAAATAGAAGTGTTTAAAAATGTTAATAGGTAGAAGACTCTCCAACAAGTAAGGAATGGAAGTCTAGCGCAACTCGAACTCCCGGTCATGTTTGAAAACGGATTTCCCCGTGCATCTCCGTCAAAGGGAAAGGGGTAGGAAGCAGCAGCAATGAGGGATGACGATTATATAATGGAATGTTGTTGTTATCTCGGCACTGTTTAGTTTATTTAATTATTCAGGTCAGTTTAAGGAAGTCAAACCAGGACTGTTTCTATTTCTGGCAAATGGTTTATTTTCTTCTATTATTTTATAATGAGATAAGGTTTGGTTAAATCAGATGCTATAACCAGTAATTTAGGCCCCCCTGTAGTCAAATGGTTTTTGCTGTTAAACTCATTAGGTGAAGTAAGATATCTGATTAAGCATACAAAATGCAATATTGGTTTGATCCAGTTTCAGTGTTTTAAAGAGCTTCTCTTCGACTTTGTTTTTCCTGATCACGTTTTTTCCAAATCACTTTCTCTTCAATACTTAACGAAGTGTTTTTGCACAAGAGAAATAGTAATGAGAAATAGAATTTTTGAAAGTTACAACAACTGAGCATACGAAAGTAAAAGCATTATCGTGTCATGAATCACAAAGACTTTTATGAGCTACGTTTTGAGAGTTACTTCCCCCATTACAAGGTGGCATACTATTCGTGACATGATAGAGTTTCTACACCTGTCGTTTCCACTGAGCCCATAAAGTAAAGAATTTTGAAGCGGAACTTCATTTGATACCTCGAACTTTTTTCACAGTAAAAGAGTACTGGTTTTTGCATCATGCTGCGTCATGTCCATGTACTGTCGTGCTTTATAACGTATGAATTTATTGGCATTGAGGTTATCACCCAGAGCATTAAAATTGTTTTTTAAACTAGTGGGTATTGCGTAGCGCAGAAATAAGTTATAATAATGTTATTCTAATAAGCTCAACACGTTCACACAGTCACTCATTCACTTACTCGCTCACCAACTCGCGCGTTTATTCATTCAGGTGTTAAGAGATCGATATCGGAATGGATAATGTTTTACTGTGACACCACACCACCGCGGAAAAATACGAAAACAGATTACTATATTCCTTTGAAATGTTTTAAACAGGATATTTCCATCACTGAGCAATATTATTTTAAAAACTAACTGAGAAATTAACTATGTGGGGTAGGGAGTCGGCTAAATTCGATTTTTCTGAGCAGCTTGAAAGCGATAATCTTTCCCTTTCTGTGAGATCGGAAACAGTATAAAACTACTAAAGAATATAATACGGTATTGCGTTAAGTTAGCGTCTCGGAGCGCTGAAATTAAGTGCAGGGACCTTTATTGAAGAGATTGTATGACTATTCTACATCATAGGTCAAGATCTGTTACTTTGTGCTGCTGGTTATGTGCTATAATAAAAGGCTGATTCCAATTTGCCACCTTGTTCACCGTGCGCGTGGCGTGCATTATACTTTTTGATGAACTTTATTGTAAAAAAAAATTATCTAAATCACCAAGTACGCTCACTATACTTTAATCTCATCAAAATAGATGTTTTTGCTACAGTTTATGTGAATCTAAATTTAAACAAGACCAAGGGCAAAATGGAATGGTATGAGTACTCGGACATGTAACACTCCTTGTTGTATAAGAATACCATCAGTTTTTTATAGAGTCCCAATATTTTGAAACTGTTTCAGTGTTATTAGAAACTTCCGAAAAGTTATGCTTGGAACACTTGACATGATAAAAACGAATATTGCCAGAATGAACCAAAAATATTGTTTTTATTGGAACTCCAATTTTCAAAGTTAATCAAGGGTTTTGGGGTTAATAAATTTTGGTAAATACGAACTTGGTTATTCTTTAAACTGAATTATTATTTCTTGAAGTCTGTAGCTTGAGACCCCGTTTTACCATTTTAACCAACCGATCAATGCTAAAATTTTCATCTTTAAAAATAAGTTATTTGCATCTCGAATCTAGGTGTACTTTTTTCAATCCAATTATGGTTATCAAGAATCTGCCATCGAAGAAAGCGCTGCATGGAAAAGGAAAAGAACGGAAACGCTCGAATAAAATAAAACTCGTGACATTTGTGTTTACAAAACGGAGAATTACTACGAAGAAATTCTTATTGCCTATAATTATTATTTTGATGTTTAATATTGTTGTGACTTTTTGAACATCGGTTCCCTAAATAATCCCTCGGAAGTCTTATTCTTAAACTGAGGCAAAGACGCAGGTCTTTTCTTACTCTATTTCAAAAAGGTGTCAGCAGAGACCTGGTGAAGGATACGATAACTTGGAAGTCAATTTCAAGAAAGCGTCTAACACATGCTAGCGTGTAAAACGGACGTTAAACCGAAAATTATGATTATGATGATGATGATAATGATGGTGATGATGATTTTGGCATTAACAAGGACGACTTTTCTTGCCCTGAAAAACTGAGATAAATTTAAGCAGGGAAGGGTCACACAAGAGCGAAGACTGAAAAGGGCGAGGTGGAGAAAAAATAGTTTTCTGTGAACTTCTTAACGTTTTTGTGTACTGGAAGATAAAATGGGTTCTTTAAAATCAGAATTATGTGGCTTTACTTTAGACACTTAACAAGGTTGAGGATATGATCGAAAAGGCATATTTTGTAAAAAGTTTCTTAGTTTTTGCTCGATGACAGCAGGTAGACACTTGAAATGAGAGCTTCATCATACTTGACAGAAAATTTCCAACGTTCATATAATCACAGTAGTAAAATCATCATATCAGAAAACATGTTTTCCTATCTAAGAAATGCCCTTGTTACAGAAAAAAGACAAAACGTGGATATTAACGACGGCACCAAAAAAAAGACGAAAGTTTTACTTGGAACATCCAGCAGTCGTTTCTCATACATACGCCAATCTTCTGACCATTGAGTATAGTTTTGGATTTAGAATTCTTTTATTCATTATCAATTTTAAAATGCAAAACATGGAATACAGCAAAAAATATCACTAATATTACCAAAAAAATGCCTGTAATAACAGCAAATAATAAATACTGTCATGTGAAAAGTATAAAATACTGGATATTACAAATTATAATAAATTACTAACAAACTAAAAACTGCAATGACGTAAGTTATGATAATGAATAAGGTTAACACCGAAAAGTTAAAGATATTAAAAAATATCAAGGCAACTTATTTCCATGGTGGACCCTGAAAATAAATGAGAAACTTCGTTTTCCAGAATAAAATGTAATAAATTTGTTTACTTTTGTTTTTTAGAGAAATAGAAATTAATGAAATTTCCACTGCTATTCCTACCAGCGTGCTGTCCCGATACTTTGTATGACAGTTACTCAGCACTTGTCTATTGTGGGAGTGATCTCGGCCACCAATTGAACTGTTTTTCCGGAAGTACTTTAACCAACCACAGGGTACAGAATTCCTCTTCGTAACGGAAGAAGCTTCGATTTCCTTTTTGGTCTTTTGAGTCACAAACACTTCCTAGTCTCATTACAGACTAACGGAGGGATGCCAACAGCATCAACGCAACAATAATAGTGATGATTATTTTCACCTTTTTTTTATAACCAGGTGATTTGGGCCAAATGTAGGTCTAAACAAACAATGAAGGTAAAAAAAGCAAAGGAAAGCGCTAACTACATTTCTGCCTTTTATCAATAAATATCAATAAATCCCTTCACAACCAGGAAGAAAATTAAAACAGTCACCGTATTTCCTCAAATAAGCGCTTACCCTGGATTAAGCGTCCTCTTCCCTCTTACCACTATTTAATTATTTAGTTTGCCATTTATCTTTCTTCGCGTTCCCCTGAATGTCAATTTTGGAATAAGCGCCCCACTTTGACGGATGTTTGTTAAATGAGCACCTGGGTGTTTATTCGCGAAAATACGCTAATCTGTTAAAGGCTTTTGTTGCATGAACTCATCGCAGCTTCAAATGTCCATTCCTCGCCTTCAAAATCATAAACGCTTATCTGTTTTATTTCATCATTTTTGCCATGCCTGAAGCAACCTCATTTTTTGGAAGTCCTGGTAGATTACAGTTATTATCAGTGCCGTTAGCAGTAATTAAAGACACGTTTTTCTGAGAAAAAAAAGCCCATCGATAATGGATGACTCCTGTTGTACATCGATGTACTTTGTAATCAAAATCATTTTTTCAGATGTGGAAAAGGTCGAGTTTCGTTACCAGCCCCCAGTTTTCATCACCGTCTGACCACCGAAAGTACTCCTGAAATAGCTTTAGTAGTAATCAACTAGTTATTTGCTTTCAATCCTGCATTAAGGTAAATTGTTGTTGAACAACGCTGTTGCAATGTTAAAATCGATTCGTAAAAAAAAGTATAATTAGTTTTTACACGTTTCTTTTAAATCGTCGAGAGTGTATGTTCTGAGATTTCAACCGCCTCGGCAGCTCGCCTCCCAAGTGTGGCTAAATTATACCCAATTGTTTGCTGTTGTTGTTGTTTATCGTCCTTCGCAGGTTAATTTTGAAGGAACCCTGGACTGTGGTTTTCTTTATCGTATCTTCGTGATGTGACCCAAGTTTTAACCGTACCAAAACATGGGTATCTCCCTGAAATCATAATGTGAAGCTTGAGTTCATTGATACCGTCGGGAAGTGGACGTATTTCCCAAACGGTACAGTTCAGTGTTAAAACCTTGATAATATTCCACATTTCTTGTTAATCTCATGCTCGGTTAAACCCTTTGACAACAGAAATATTGGGACCACCTGCAGTTTTTGAATTCAAACAAAAAAAAACCAACAATGATATCATCAGAAAGGTATTTGTTTTTGCCTTTTATGACCAACGAGGTTTTTTTTTTAAATGGTTGTCTTCTTAAAACCTTTGCTTTCAACTCTGGCTTTCCTTCATGTTTTACACTTGACCCGTTATTCTTCGTTCCATTGATAAGCAGACGTACTGATTAATTGGTTGATTGATTGTCAATTCAAGTGATTTTTCTTCTAACCCAGCTACACTTAAACCCCCGTCAAGATATTATTATTTCTCACCCCACATAATGTGTTTAAATTCCAGGTTAACGAGGCGAGAAATAGTCTTTTGCCATTGATACTTACAAGACGAGGCTGGTTTTTCTGCAGAAAAGGAAGAATTTCCACTAATGCTTTTCAGTTAAATAGGATTGTTTGTATGGATTGATTTATCTTTGCGCAGAGAACGAATATCTAACTAGATTTGATCACATGTTACTTGCGATTGATAAAGCCTTAAAATAACCACATGTTAACACCAGTGCACAATTTAAAAAGCCACATTGTCGGAGGATAATATCATTTTTCATGCAGAAATGAAGTAGAATTCCTCGAGCACAGTTAAGTGAATGAAAACGTCTGCAATGATTTTTGGAAGAAGAGTAGGATGCATGTTTTCTGTATTTCGTCACATTGACAAATAGGATTGTAAAACTGATATTTGAGACTGGTCTGAACTGCAAACTGATAGGGCACTTGGATGGTTTGACTGACGGAATGTTATTTTGACAAATTTCTTTTAAAAAAATTGTAAACTTTATTTTTATATAAGTATTTTTTAATATTTTTTAAAAAAATGTTCTGCTCAGGATTTTTATATCAATTTTTTGAAAATGTTGCCAAAGATAAGCTTTTAATTTTAATTCTTACACATAAAATGAAAATATAAAAGCAGACTATGCTCGAGGATTACAAGCCCAGAATCTTGGGGGAAAAAACTTTGTGGTCAAATCTAAAAGTAAAATCAGAATGAAATGGGTTTTGCCCAGGTCTTAAATGGTCAGGTTTGATTCAAGCAATTTTTTCGTTTCTTAGAAAATTGTACTTCTGTTTTTTAAACAAATATCTCAATAAAACTTTAAAACCACATGTTGCCACGTTAAAAATAGACTTTAAAGATGAAGGGTTAGAACGTAGGTCAGTGATATTAGGGTTTTTTACCACAGTTTTCAGACATAATCCAGGACCAAAATGGTTATTATTTGTTGCAAAACCCCCAGGGCTACTGCTAACAGATACAAGGCGATAGTCCTTGTGTAGGGAATTCCTAATCCCAAAGTGTTGATATCTTTTAGACGGAGTTCTGAAAAGAATTGTTTGCTACCATACATCAAACCTTCTCTCTCTGTTGCTGTTGTCCTCTTTATTAGGGGTCAGCAGCTGGAATTCTTTGCCTCTATCGGCTCCGGTCAACCGCATCAAGTGACTGAATGCCATTCACTACTACTACTACTACTACTACTACTACTACTACCATTACGACCACTACTACGACTACTACTACTACTACTACTACTAATTCTACTATTACTACTATTGCTACTATTACTATTACTACTACTACTATTACTACTATTATTACTACTACTACTACTACTAATACCACCACTACTACTATTACTACTACTACTATTACTACTACTACTACTACTACTAACACCACCACTACTACTAATACTACTACTACTATTACTACTACTACTACTACTATTACTACTACTACTACTACTAACACCACCACTACTACTAATACTACTACTACTATTACTACTACTACTGCTGCTGCTGCTGCTACTACTACTGACACCACCACTACTACTAATACTAATACTACTATTACTACTAATTCTACTATTACTACTATTGCTACTACTACTATTACTACTACTTTATTACTACTACTACTACTACTACTACTACTACTAACACCACCACTACTACTAATACTAATACTACTATTACTACTACTACTACTACTACTAACACCACCACTACTACTAATACTAATACTACTATTACTACTACTACTACTATTACTGCTGCTGCTACTTCTATTAAAATGAAATATTGAGAAGTATTGAAATTTTAATTGTATTATTTCAACAAGGTTTTACTCTTTTTGTTTTAACATGTTATTTACATAATTTGGTTATTCAATGAGAAGGAACGTTTAAAGATTATTAATGTACTCTTTTTTATTTACTTATTTATCTATCTATTTATTTATTTTTATTGGGTTTATCTTCCTTCTGTTCTCGAAAACATAAACAAATGCAATAATGTGGAAACATAGAAAACAAATTAGGACAGAAACACCAAAAGTGTTTCGTGACTCCAACCGGTATGCTCTCAGCCATCAGTCGTCGTTTTCTCAGCCACTACTCCTTGGGAAAATTAAATAGCATTCTTAGCCCTCAATTTTCACCTGATAACGTTTACTGCAGAAACCCTTTGCTTTGTAAGGTGGTTATCAGTTGCTGTATAATTTAGCTCTCAAAGCGACAAGCAAGGGTCGAGTTTTTTCTGAGAAAGCTTTTCTGGTTCTCGCACCAAAACAGTAATCCTCTTGCAGAAAGAAAAGCTTAAGGGACCTTTTTTTCTGAAACGGTAAACTAGAGATCACACTATTTTGAAAGAGAATTATGCCATTCTCCTACGCAAAAAATAATAGTTTGGATTTCGGTGGTTTCTGGATGTCTGCCTATAATGAAACTATCAGCTGAACCCTGTATTGTACAGCTGTATAATTATCTCTTCGTTAATGCAAGCCGAAATTCAGCCTGTAGTTTTTTAGCCCCACACGACAAGGAAGAAGTACCTACTGTGAAACCTCGAATCAACACTGGGTTATTCGAGGCTGGTATTAATACTTTGATTTTGGATGCTTTGATTTATATTGAAACTTCCAAGTAAAATACCTTTTATTTACCAAATAAATCAAAATGATTTTACTTGGTAAATGATTACTGCACACCACTGAGGTTTTTGCGGACAAATTTTTGCTCGGTGTTGTCCCGAAAGCACTGTTGTTAATTCCAGTTGAATGCCAGTAAAACGAACGTGTTATGAGTTTACTGCAACCCACCACTACTGCTGCGTTTTAGTTTTGAGCAAACAAGATTATTTTTGTTTGTTATACCCTATTCTCAAGATTGTGAAGATTACGAGTAAAATTGAACAGACTTATTCTAGAAATTAGCTAAATATTTGTGTGTGAATGTGGGTACCTTCGTTGAAGTAAAAAAATTAATAACTTCACGATTACAAAAATCGCTGTCACGCATCCAGAAAGCTGAGCCGTTGGATTCTTGTTTTGTAAAACGATTGAGATGTCACTGCAGTGCAGTGGGTTGTGTAATTTGGTGGAGACTTATCTACTACGTTACAGGGGCACTTTTTTTAAACGGCTAAACCCTCGGTGGTCTTTTGTAGGTGGCGTTGTTTGTTACTGCTTACAGAGTTCCTCCGAATTTTTAGCCAATAAATTCTGCAGATGATTGTTTTTGAATCCAATTTTTAGTCGCCCAGGTGTATCGAAAATGCACTTTTCACTGCAGGAATCTGCAGCCAAGAGTTAAAAAGGGTTTTGCACACTTATGTTTTTTGTAAGAACAGGAAATCGATATGCTTCAAGGCAGTGACAGAAAATTTCTATATTAACTGGCGTCATCTACCATCTATTTTTCCATCTTTGGAACTTTTGCTCATGCTGTGAGGAATAGATTGATGGTGAGATGACAACCTTACTTAAACTGCAATGTTATATTAAAACATAAATGTAGGTATCAGCTACTTCAAACTTCACCTGAGAGCGATTAATAATCCCTACCAACTTCTAACAGTCAGTTACATAACAGAACGAAGTTAAATCTACCCCTTTAACAATACTTCTGTTATTACTAATGCTACTATTACTATTACTATTACTATTACTCCCAATACTACTACTGTTAGTACTATAGCCAGCACCACTACTACTTTTGCAATAGTTATTAGTAAAGCCACCTTTACTACTAGTGTTACCTACTATTACTACTTTTGTTCACCACCATCACTGCTACTATTGCTACTACTATTGTTACTACTATTGTTACTACTACCACCACTACTACTATTACTTCACTAAATTCAAAAGCCTAGTATAAATGCGGAGCAAATCGCAGAATAATGAAAAAGTACCTGGAAAATCAAGTCATTCGAAGACATTATAGCAAGTGCACTACTTGGCTGCATACGTTACCCCCCGTAAAGTTAGCGCGAATGAAATTAACGCGTAGAAAATTAAAGCAAACCGAACAAAATATTTTTATCTCCTAATAAAATTAACGGGAATTAAGGAAAGACTTTTCAAACTTAACCCAGTTTCTGACAGTTCCAATGTCTTTCATTTAACAACAGAATATCAACAATTGGTACAAAAACTATAGTTTTTTTATATGGATTCAGGCTTATAGCTGCTGAAGAAGCTCTTGGGCTACGAAGACCAGCCGTAATTCCAGCTGCTTTCCAGCCGTTCAGTACGATTCCCCTTCCTTTATCTGTTTTCCAAACGTTTTGTACATTGACGATGGTTTTTGCATGCTGCGGTATCAAGGTAGACGACTTGTGGTCGTGCTTGATGATTGTCACATCCCTGGTTGGATCATCCAGAGGAGCTTCTGTTATAGATGTCGTAAAATAATCGCTGAACTCTCGCTGTTCTATCTTTTTGTGTGTCCAGTTAGTGGTTTTATCTAAGGGCTGGAGAAGATGCTTCATTGTTTTTTTTTGTACAGATGCAACTTTGATGCCTAAACGCCCAAATTCTAATGTAACAGTTAACGTGAACTGAGCCTTGACAACATCCTAAATAAGACATGATTTCTGATCTTCAGGCAGCCTTAACTCTTCTTTTTCCCCCGCGAATGTTCAGGCTAATGACTTTAGTTATAAGTTGTAAGATTTCATGCCCGTTACTCCAGTGGGCTCCATTGAAACTCAGTAAAAAGCCTTCAGGAAATGTAGCAATGGGTAATGAGCGCGTTCTATTGCCTGTGTATATCATATAAATAGTAAAGTTATCACCTGCCAGTGTTTCGGCTAACGTAGCATTAATTGCACTTTTGTCATCGGCACCTTGTTTTGGTACATGTTTGTTGTTTTTTCCCCGGCTATTGGAACGCTGGGAGGAGTTTGATCTACCGTAACTATTCGATTAAGCGCATGGTGCGCTTAAATAATACTGGGGATTGTAGAGGGTGCGCGTATTTGAGGAATTGCCCTTATTGGAAAAATCAGTCAACTTATAAAGCACCAAATGTCAAAAATATTTTGATCAGTACAAAGAGTACGAAATAAACTTACAAAGCACTAAATGTCTAAAATGTCAACGTCGACATTCATCAAGTTCAAAAGTGAAATTGACAAATACAAAGATTTCTGTAAATATATGAACATTATGATTTACGCACATGATGTTAAAAACATAATAGAATATACTCACTAATATATATGTTTTTAGTGCTTTTATTCTTGACCTTCAATTTTTTACTTTGATGAAAGGATGCGGTTGTTAAAAAGAAAATCTGTCAAAGAGGGTGCGCTTATTTGAGGGAGTGCGTTTATTAACTTTTTTGGGGTTCTGAAGGGTGCGCTTATAAGAGTAGGGTGCGATAAATCGAATAGTTATGGTACATTTGTAATGCGCTCATCCGTGATGTTATATTTGTTTTCATACATAGAAATACCATGTAAAAACAATGCCCGTATCTCTGTCCACAAAGACTCGGTCACGACTGGTCACGAAGTTGTGGACGCCCTTTGCACGAAGTTCATTCTCCGATACAAGTAGTGCAACCAACCATCAGGCACAGCCAACTCTAAAAGATACCCATACTTTGCAAATTGCTTTTAATAAGACCCACTAGAACACCATACAGTATTACGGTACATTTTGGCGCCAGCTTCTCTCTGAGCGACGAGAGATGTTATAAGCGTTTCATCTAGCTCTTCGGGAAGTAAGAGAGGTCTTTCAAACCTGCCTGATCTAAAAACTTGTTCAGAAGGAACCTTGCTTCTGGACCCAACTTTGTCAACCATCCACGAATTGTATTCCCTCTAATATTTGGAAACTCGCCATTGTACCAGCATACCGCATTTGTCACTTCCATGAGAATTAGCATACCGCATTTGTCACTTCCATGAGAATTAGCATACTCTGGAATTTTTTTTTTTTTTTTTTTTTTTTTTTTTTTTTTTTTTTTTTTTTTTTTTTTTTTTTTTTTTCTGGTTTCTTTTCTCGACCCGTCGAACACTAGACACTTTGTTGTCTCTTTAAGCTTGGGAATTCGAAAAAGCTTAGACTTTTTAATAAAATGATGAAACTAAATCCTACTTATTATTTTTATTAGATACATGAGTAATAAACAACTGAAAGGTGTCGGCTGATGTTGTAGTAACCATTGAAACCACGTTTCGACTTCGTAAGTACATTGCGTGGTTACCACGAGTTTAGGATGATGTGGAAACCATGTGTAGAATGGAAGATACGGTTTGGACCAGAAAAGTAATAGCTACGACAGGTTGCTATCTCTGGCTTCGTAAAACGTCTTGGCTAAATAGAACATGAAGATGTTGGACGCATTTCTCGGGGATTGAGCGAATACATTTGGTATACCATCGAGCCAAGGACAAGCATATCCTGAACAGTAACATACAGAGGTACAAACCATCGCTGTTTATATCAGGGTGGTCTGATGAGAAATGGATTAAAGTTTTAAAAGAGAAAGTAAAAAGCGTTGGATACCTCACGGAAGAAGAAAACTATAAGGGTGAATGAAAACTGTCCTTTAAAACATATTTGGGTCTATCGGGGGAGACGTGGAAGATCGTCATGACGACAACGAAGCTGTGGAATTAGTAGTGGAATCTTATATACAAGCACCGTTGTAAAGTATGGTGAGAAGAAAGAAGGGATAGTAGTCCTCGACGCATTGGAGTCAACGTACGAGTCAGAAGACCATGTGACAGTTATAATACATGAAACGCCATCTGTAAAGTGTAATTAGCTGGATGATGTAATGATAGGATTTTTGTTCTGTCGTACAGAGAACGGTGGTTTCACAGAGGAATCAGACGTTTAATTTAAACACTTGGAAATTTTGTTATGATACCAACAAGCCGTGAAATTGGTGCAAGATTTATTGACTGTAAGCCAGGAAAGGTTTGTGGAAAAGGCACATGCCTGCGTGTAATAATCCTCTGTCTCCATTAAAGCAAACCGCAGCGAAAGCCAGCGACCAACAAATACTGAACATGCGCATTTAAATTTTTTCACTTCATGTGACTGAAAATGGCGGATACCAATTACCAGGCCGTGAGTGAGCAGTTGTTGTCTCAGGGGATTGCTTTGCCTAAAACAAATATTTATCCTTGCCTTTCATTTGATGAAATTGATAATGACACGGAAAAAAGAACAGAAGAACCTGAACTGAAATTCAAAAACTGCTGCATGTTATTGAATTTAGTGACGACCAGGTTTTATTATTACTGTGTAATAACAGGGTATTTTTTTGCTTATTTCTGAGTTCTTACTGTTTCTAAAAGTTTCATTGTGTACTGTTAACCATTTCGAATTGCCAAGGCAGAGAACCATCTTTTAAAAAAATAGTCGCTTAAGTCATCTCACACTTGTGTTACTTCCTTGTTGTATTGAAAATTCTGAAGTTTATGGACTCAGAGGAAGCCATAGATGTAAGAGGTTTATCGTGTCATGAGTAATAAGCTTTTTCTGATCTACGTTTCGAGAGATAACTTCTCCCATCGTCAGGCTTATTTGACGATGCGCTTTGACTGGTTTTAATCAAGCCGATACTGTCCTCCTCAATTCTCCATCAACCTGCTCGGACACCTTTTGCTGTCTACCATCAGAGTAGCGGAAATGAGGGGAAGTTTTTGTTTTGGCTTTCATTTCTGTAAGCATTGGGAAATTCACAGCGAATATATGGAGACTGACTTCCCGGCAGTTCGCTGGCGATCGCGCGAATTGATCAAAGCGCTCGTTAAGTTGTGTTTATTTGAATGAATAGTCATCTATTCTTTTTATTTTTGATCAGTCAGTAATCTGTAAACTTGAAATATCCGAAAACCTTTAAACACGACAAAAATTCTTGTATCATTTAAAACAAGTGTGTAAATATCAAGTTAATAAATCTACATTATATTATTACAAAATTTATAGTCCTTTGGACCAAGCGTTTCTTAACTAAGGTTAGATAATTGTTGAAAATAAATTTATTTTGGTCACAGCAGTTCGAGTTGCTTCTGAGTCTCGAGAAGCTGTTTTACTAGGTAAGATCTAAGTAAAGGTGCCTCCAGATAGGTTACCAACAATGCGTCATTATTTTATATGAAGAATATATTTCGGATTTGCATCCATCCTCAGCTAAAACATAAAATGAAAATTGAACATTATTAATTACAATTTGTAACGAAAAATACTAAAAAGAAAAACCATATAAAAACATCTACAATGTTAAAATGTTTACAAATAATATATCTATAAAGTTTGTATAGCGATTACTGTGATTAATACAGGTATAGTTTAGTTGTTGGACAGAAATTCTGGACGTGTCGTCAAATGTAAGTCATCTCATGACTCTCGAAGCATTATGGATCGACGAGATAAAGCCTGAACTCAATACAAGGGGCGAATATCGAAGCAGGATACTAACAAAATTATAAGTGTGTTAATCACATTAATCGTTATACAAACTTTATAGATGTATATTAAAAGTGCCTCCATCCACCTTCTCCACTTGTTGGATCCGAGGTTGTGTAATCATAATTCGAACTACCATCAAAGACTGGAAGGCCAGAAACACAATGATTGATCTGGATTTCTTTCAACGCACAACTATATCTAAAATTAACAAATAAACGAAAAAAGTATACAATGGGGGAAAAATTTCAAAAGGGGAAAATGTGATCAAATATTTTATCGGGAATACATTCCCGGCACGTTCCTGGGTGTGGAGAATTTCTTTAGGAACAGATAATTGTGGAAAACACCAAGGAACGTTGGAGGGATCAAATAAACGAAAAAAGTATACAATGGGGGAAAAATTTCAAAAGGGGAAAATGTGATCAAATATTTTATCGGGAATACATTCCCGGCACGTTCCTGGGTGTGGAGAATTTCTTTAGGAACAGATAATTGTGGAAAACACCAAGGAACGTTGGAGGGATCAGCGTATCCACTGGATTTATTGCAAACTTTACTTGATTTACTGAAAAAGTCACCGCTATTTTCAGACGAGGGCAAGGTGTGAAATTACGCATAATTTCATTATATCAGGGCGTAAACTTTCCGTTGAAATTTTTGCTATGTTCAGTATTCAATGTTTTGGAGGTGTGGTAGGGGGANTTCCTGGGTGTGGAGAATTTCTTTAGGAACAGATAATTGTGGAAAACACCAAGGAACGTTGGAGGGATCAGCGTATCCACTGGATTTATTGCAAACTTTACTTGATTTACTGAAAAAGTCACCGCTATTTTCAGACGAGGGCAAGGTGTGAAATTACGCATAATTTCATTATATCAGGGCGTAAACTTTCCGTTGAAATTTTTGCTATGTTCAGTATTCAATGTTTTGGAGGTGTGGTAGGGGGAGTGATTTGAAGCAAGATTAATTGGGTTTTTAACTACGTACTGTGTTTTGTGGAGTGGCTCGTTTTTTTGTTTCTTCTTTCATTTTTTATAATACCCTGAGTTCATAAGCAAGAGTGTGTTTGTAAACAAATTTTCAGTTTCTGGACTGAACTGCAATGAACCGCACCCGTGAAACTACACAAAAATCTCAGCCTCGTTACTCATAGTTCATTTAATTACATTTCGATTTAATCAAGGCAGCACTAGTGGTAAAGGAATATAGGTAGATTTTAATACCCTTGTATGACAAACGTCAGGACATTTTGTTGGCGGAAATTATGTGTTAAATTTCAAGATTCACTTTTATGCGCCCCTCACACAAAAACAATATCTGAGCACGAAAAGGAATATTAGGCTCTTGTTTTTTCGCTCAGCTAGCTAGCGCAACTTTCCTTTTAATAATTTACTTAGATATCAGCAATCGTACAGAAAATGCAGTACTTCTTTTAATAGCAGCTGGAAAGTTCGAAGAAATGAGATTCGCATTCGCACTTGTGATCCACTGGTATTTTGGACAGATTTTCAGACTTTAGACAACAGTTTATTTTTAGATTGTCGTCACAGTGGAAACGTAGAAAATGTTTTGCCTTGGAACATACTGTTTGCCTTGTCACCGTATAATGTAGCCTAATAATTATGATAATTTATAATTGATGAAAACGTGGTTGTTGACCTTCGCGGCGTCAGTGGGCGTGGGCGTCAGTTATGTATTGAACAGTGTGACTGCATTTGGACACAGGGCTTTTGTGGTGCCATAATTTTTCTCTTTGCCAGTAGTTTTATGTAGTATGTTATTTTCGTTTTTAGAAGGGTTTGCGGGGAAGTGTTGAGGGGGAGGTTTATCTTTGAGTGCATAACAATTTCAAGCTTTTCATGTTTGTATTTACGTAATATGCTGATTTCACGTATCTTACTTAAAACATTTATAAAAATTTCTTTGGGTATCTGGTGTCGTACAGCTGAAGGTCACTTTTATTTGCCACTTGTACTGCGTTCAAATATGATGTTGATTTTAAGCAAGTAATATCGCACAATTTTTAGACCGATAGTTAAGGAATGAACCTAATCTTGTTTTTGGGGGGTTTCTTTTTGTTATTTACCAAACATAAAGTCAGTGGGTGAGTCAACTGGTCGTTGGTGGATTCGTCAGTTAATCAGTGGGTCTGTGTGTTTGTTATTGGATCACTCAGTGACTGCAGTTGACGATTTTAAAACAAGGTATGAGTAGATAGTTCAACACATTCCAAACACCTAAGTAAATGGATTTCTCTCAGTGGTTGCCAAGGTTTCCGTCGCTTCTGCAATAATACTATTCAGAATGCCAGCTTTAATTAAACGACATATACACTGTTGCCTTTGCAAGTCAATCTTTCTGAGGCTTCTTTGCAGCGAAATCCATTTGTGACTTATAGCTTCAATTTGTCTTTAATTGCAGTTCTTCAGTCTTGAACAACCCTTCTTGGCTGTATCTCTTTAATTAGACTTATAGGATTATCTTAAAAGGTGTTTTACAACATATAACAATTAATTTTTTAGTTTACACTCGCCTACACTCAAAACAACAGCCTTCGCTATTAGAGCGAAACGCAAAATATACCCTCCTGGGTATAATAAGACGTTTCGTGCTCGGTATTCACGTGGCTATTGGAAGTGTACCGCACAGTATGAAAAACCACCTTGATGTTTGAGGAAGAAAATTTTGTGTGAATTTTTAACGTGTTTACGAGTGTTGTTCGAGGGATAAGGCTGCTGATGATGCAAGCCTTTATTCGCTATGTGCTTACTGTGAAGTACGTTGCTGAAAGATAAGCCATTGTCGGGCACATTACACCAGGAAGTAGTAAACACTAACATTTCTCTTTATTTCACAACATGCCCATAACGTTGAGATAGAAAGAGCTGTATCTGCTTTCTTTTAAAAGTAAAAATATTAACAGTTTGTCGCTGAAAAACAAGTGAATTTCGCTTAAATCACACTGGAAGTAGCAAATATCATTTATTAACTATTTTACTTGTGAAAGAAACATGCGTATAATTGAAAGACAAAAGGGATAGTATTTTCTTACTTTAGAAATTCAAAATAACAAAAACAGTGCCCCTAAAATGCAGGTTTATTGGCGTAAAACACGAGCACAGCTGTGACAAGTCAGAGTGGAAATTACTCTTTTAAACCCTTGCATGAGTTTGTCACTGTTGCTATACTTAACTGACACATGATATTCGAATATCTGACAGTGAAATTTTGAAAAGGAAAAAAAGTACTTCACTGAGTTTTAGTAATTCACCTTATGACTTTCCTGAATAGACGCCTAACAGTGATGGCAGGTAGCTTTAAAACTCTAAGGTTGGTTTTTACAATACTGGCTAATACATGCGTCGATCGATATTTACTTGCGTGCATATTTGCATACATATGCCCTTTGTATTCGTACTTACATAAATATTTTTCTACCCAATAGTTTACCATATTCTCACGATGTTCTTTGAGCATCTTGGGCAACCCCAAAAATTCCTTTTTTCCCAGTGATTTCTCTCGAGTTAATTTCAGTCCGCTCACTTCCTTCTGATAACGTATGTTTTTACATAATGAAGCGATTGATTATGATTTGCGTAAACAACATTGTTAGTAGCGCACTCTAAAGGACATAAATTATTTACTGGATAACCACCCAATGGAAAACAAATACTTTATCCCATGTTTCCCAGGCTATGTTTGACACAGAAATAAAAATTATTCTGTGAAAATATTTCAAAGTGCGTCTTTAACAAATTTTTTTGCGTCAAATTCTAAAAATAGCTTATCACCTTGGAAATTACAATCTGTTGCCAATTGGGTGCATGGGGAAAATGCGTTTACAACGTCCTATCCTATTAACGGCTGTAGAAATAACTTATAGCAAATTGGTTATCAAGCAACGTCAAAAATGTATTTTATCTTTACAAGTAGTGTTTAAAACTTTTCTGAAGATCGTGTTATTACACATATAAAGTCAGTAAGGTGACCAGACGTCCTTTGTTTTGGATCCGTGTCCTTTTCTTTTTTCCTGCCCTTTATTGTCCTTTATTGTCCTTTATTTTCATGATGCCTTTTGTGTCCTTTATTCGCGGAAATAACTACCATGGTAGGATATTTTTTTTCATTTAATCATTGTTCGATACACTCCTCCGAAAAATACGATCTCTGAGTGGTCAGTAACAGTTGAGTAATTTTCGGAAACTGCTTATGATTCATAAACATTGACTATTTGCAAAGTATATATTACTACTAAGAGAGGGCAGTATATCACTTAACTATTGGATTCTTCGTATCAGGTGCAATGTACATGTAGACTTGTATTGCAACAGAATATGGTGTACACTGAAATTATGAACAGTCATTACTTTCTACGAAACTCCAGACGTCCTTTTTTTTCATCCGAAAAATCTGGTCACCTTACAGTAGATGGCGTGAAGTTTTATTTTGTATGAAACGCTACGAAACAGTTACTGTTCTTATTCAAACACAAACCAACTGTTTATGTTGAGCAAATGATTCTTGATCAACCTGTTTGTCAGCAATTACATCTGAGATTCTACAGTTTAGTGCACCATGCCATTATACTGTCAGCAGCAACTGGTCATTCTCATGTAGTTCCGCGTTTTTTGAATGTGCTTCTTGGCAACTTTGGCAAGAACAAATGTAGCCTGACAAATAGAATCTTTTAGCCTAACTTTTAGTTACTTCTGTTCCAAATATCTTAACTCTACACCTGCAGGGAATGAAGATTAGACAACAGTTACAATGTTACTAAAATTAGCGATTAAACAGATTTTCAAACCGTCGAAAAATATCGGAAATTTGAAACTGATAACTTCAGTGATGAACCAAGATTTGAAGCTGGCGGGAGTTTTTGTGTGTAAGTATTATGTTATTGTGAAAATATAACAGTTTAAAGAAGAGGTTTTAAGGATTCTATAACTTTACGATGTTGCCAATGTTGAAGAAAAGAGTTACTTTTAAAACACATTTTGAGGGATTGAACCAGTTGGCTACGATGGAAAACGAAGCGTTAAGAGAAAAAACCCGTTCATGTTGTTGTGCTTTGATATTTCGTTTTGTTTTGTACTCTGCCTTCTGGTTTTCTTACTCGGGAAAGAAGAACATCAATCAGAGAGGGGTTTTGAGAAATGAGCTTACTTTCTTTTCTGTTTTACTTAACGCTTATTTGATCGGTTGTTTTGTATTGATTGATGTGTTTTTACACGTGCTTCGTATGCAAAAATACGAATGAATTTATGTTAGCCTTAAATTCTAAAGAATTAATTACTTAGACGAAATGTGCGACTGAAATCGGTGTATTTTGTACATGATTAAATGGTGTTGAATATGTCACGAAATACAAAGCAAAAAATAAATATATTACACAGATAGCTGTGATATAAAACATTCCATTCTGCAGAAGTGACTCGGTGATACTAAAAATCGTACCATTCTTAACGGGGGAAAATTAACAAACGTCAGATTTCCCAAAGTGTGTCGGGGCCTGGAACGGAGAGGACAGCATGCTGGCTAAAGATATCAAATAATAAGCAAAGTTTGAGGAGGGGGAGGGGGCGTCGTGAGCAAATTAGACACCTCTAGGAAGGCGCCAATGTCTATTTTAACTACCTTAACTTATGTCAGTAATGAATTTCAGAATAACCCAAGTGTTGAATCATGCATCTTGAAGAGCATGGCAATTTGAAGCTACTAAAAAGGTACAAAAAGGATTATATGATAAATGTCTTGGTAAATAGCTTTGACATAGGCAAGGATTCTAATAGAAATTTATTTTTCTAAGCCGACCGTATTTACTCGGCATTTTGATTAGACCGAGAGTGAGAATACTTTGGTTGTAATGGAAATGGTATTAAAAGACTTACGGATAAGAAGATGAGAATAAAGCTAGAGTTGTATTGAGATAGGAAAGAATGAGACAGGCAGGGCATTGATGGTAAGGTTATATTCTGAAGTGAATAGGGAATCATTGCGAGGAAAAATGGATGAAAAACAAGGCAGAGGAAAGAGATCCATTGGAAGATAGCTATCACAGGAATCTACTAGTGTGAGCTTTGGATTCATTCATACCCAGCTGCAGGTTAAACACCACCCATCTCGAGGCTGGGATCATACCTCGGGACAACAAGCTTCTGCGCCATAGTATAGCCAGCCGAGGGGTTATGTTGATCACTGATGAATTCAGTAAATTTCTGCTTTTTGTCAACAAAAAAGATGAATTCGGGTAACTTGTCATTTTATTTCTTGGAGGCTTGTAAACGGATTAAACCTTGAAGCGTTCCGACCTTTTGTTTTTGTCTCCAGCTCCGTGTATCAGTACTTCAAAAATTTCCAGCATTCCAATTGTTTTCCTGCCTTTTCCTCGATCGCCGCTAAAAGCAACCGAGTAAAGCATACAGAGTGAAGCATGACCAGTCCGGTTGATTTTCCGTCTCCAGCAGTTATAATTTTGGCAAGAATTTGTGGTGAAAAGAACAAAATCTACCTGCGACTGTATCAGCATCAAAAATTACTCGTCAATGGACGCGGGTGCCGTTTAGTGTGGTCATCAGATCAGGTCAGTTTGTATTTCCATTCGTCTTTGACTTTCGAATGCCTGCAGTGTTTTTTTATTTAGACGTCTGTCGCTATGAACTATATGACGAAACACTTCAAACCATTATTTCGATGATAAATATTTTGTTCGGTTGCTTGCTTATTTTCCTAGCATTTTGCAGTCACGCCGCAGAACACACCAGGCAATGGGTGTGAAAGAGCGATGCTAAAAAATAGTGCACCTTTAAAAAATTATCATTCTCCATTGACTAATTCTACATAAAAATAATAAATCTTGAATTAGGTAAATCAAAAGTTCTTTCGTGCTATTTGTGAATATTATTCATATTTGTAGAATTGAAAATACTTCTCTCGCCAAAAATATTCGTCAGCCAAACTTTTAAGTATATGGCAAATACAGCTGATTGAATTTACCACGAAATAAAGTCAAACAACAACGAACTATTGCTTCTCATAGATGAAATATCAAAAGTGCTAAAATGTATCTATCATGTGTGAATGATTTTAATTTTAATATAGCACAAAAAAACCGAAGAATCAACCATTTGTTTTCCTAAATTTTAAAATGTCTTCTTTGTTTGGGGATAGCTGTTTCTTTGATTCGAGTCAACTTGAGGTATTTGCTTCTTTGCTTTTTAATAGATTTTACCACTTTGATTTCGAAAGCTTTGGGATACTTGTTGTACTGACCAAAAAATGAAGTAATCCTTTGGGCGACAAGGGCCTTCCGGAAAAGCATTTGGATCAATGAGCCATCTCAGAGAACGAACTGGTCTGTTTTAAAATTTTGGACAGAATATACCTCTATTCATAAGCTGGTTATAGCTGATGAATCTTCTTAAAGTACCTAATTTGAACTGCTTTTAATACCACTTCATCAAATGTTTGTCTTTTGGTATCACCTAACAAATAACGCTGGCCGCCGTCACCTGCCGCGCAACTAAGCCTTATGCTCATAAAGTAAAGGAGATAAATGGTTTATTCGTGTTAATTTAACTGATGATTTAATTAAAGCACAAAAACCCAGAAAGTCCATATTGAAACAAGAAACACATATATCGATAAATATATATATCGATATATCGAAAAATCTTACAGATGAAATTTAACGTAATTTGGTTTACGATAAATGTTACATAATTAACGCGAAGGCATTTACTTTGGCGTACCTGAAGTAAAATCTTTTGGTCCTGATCTATAATCAAAAGATGTTAAACGAAATAAATTCAATCGCTTGTTATTTTCCATAGAAAACGTACTGTTGCTGTTTTCTTTAGTTCTCTCGAGAAACAGGGGAGATTGGGCTCTTGATCTTGTAGCCAACACACGCAAGCGAAAGATCGTTAACACGTCAATGATGTTGATGTAAGATATTTATCATGTCGTGAGTCGTAAGCTTTTTCTCAGCTACGTTTCAAGAGATGCTTCTACCATCGTCGAACCTGACGATAGAAGAAGTATCCCTCAAAACGTAAGTGAGAAAAAGCTTACGACTCACGACATGATAAATATCTTACATCAATGGATTCCACTTTGTGGTCAGTAACGTGTTGCACTAATGATACCTATCGAAGCTGTACATCTGTTTTCAAATACGGCAATGCATTTCTTAGCGATCTTATATTACATTCGTTCACTGTTACGATATTAATAAGACGTATACCTTAAGCATGGTTTATATCCGACACATTTCTTGTTTTGCACAAGAAAACCATGCGTGAATTTTAACAGCAAAATTATGGAGTTATGCGTGGATTTTTAAATATACTAGTTTATGGAGCATTTTATGCCCTTTCTCTGATCTATTTGGTGTGTTTTGTGGTAAAAAAAGTAGTATTCGGCTCTATGAAGAAACAGTTACGAAATCATTGTAAACCTTATAGGTGAGTAAAATTAAATAATCTCCTTTTACACGGTGTCTGGACAGTCGAATCCCCAAGGACCCATTTTGGCGATGTTTGTTACCCGGTTTTGACGTAAACGTGAACCAACGGCATGACAGTAGAGCATGAAAAAGCGGTTCCTGCCCATTACGTAGCAATATATTATGTATACTGTCTTAATCGGAAACAATTTGGAGGAACTATTAATTGATAGGAATAGAGGGGGAAGGAAGATGATTATCCGCAAGCAATACGCGTATTCATATACGTGTGTTGCTTGCGCAGAATCGTCTTCCTTACCCCGCTATTCCTATTTTATTTCTCCTTTTCATTCTGCACCGACTACTGTTACTACCAATACTACTAGTGCTGCTGTGTATCTGCCCGGCAAAGTAGAACCAATTTTTTGCGAGTATAAATAATCAGTTAGCATAGTACCCAAACCAGATATATAGAAACGCCTAAACGTTATTTCACCATGACAACGATTTAAAGCTACGCTTACAAAAAATAGATTCAATGTTATGGTGGAAATTGCCTTTATTTGAAATTCTGAAACATTTTTGGGATTTTGTTGTTTGCTTTATTTTATCCTAACCATGATTGTACCGTGAAGAATATTTACTTCAATATACTTGTTCTCAGTACTCAATATTCTGGAAAATAAACAGTTAAATTTCTTAGCATGAGTTTAGTACTGCCACTAGCGTAAACACTCCTTTTGAAATAATTAGAGTTAGCCGGATAAGGTACTACAAATACTGCAAACTGAAAGGCTTAATTTTTAAGTCCAGGTAAGAAATACTTGTACCGATGTCATGCAAGGGCTCGTTGAGGAAGAAGCCAAAACAGCGGTCGAGGACAAACACTGCGATTCGCCGCGAGGAAGGGACGGTATGCATAAAAGCGGCGAAAGGACGGAATTGTTGCGCTCAGCCCTCATGGGAGTTCAGAGTGTCAAAATAGGTTTTCATGAAATATGTACTGTAATTGGTAACTAGGGTTCAAACGGACATTGTAAGTTTTCGGTTTATTACGGCCCACTTCTGTCTCTAACGGAACGGGGAAAAAAGCGCTAGCTGGCGAGACATACAGGTGTAATTTTTTAAAGTGAAACTACCGTTACAGGATAATACTTGCACTAATTTTTATTTGCATGTGTTCACCGATATTTTGAATTTGAATTTTTATACCGTGAGAATTTTTATTCTTCTATGTGTAACTAAAGCTTGTTTTATACAACATAAATGGGTTATTTTGTCAAATCCATTTCAATAACCATAAACGCTGCTTTGTTTAGTGGATAAGGCCTCTAAATTCTATCAACATAAAAATTAATCAAGCAAACCACCTGCCCAAAGACTTGTTTTCATTCTAATACTGACCCCCGATCACTGGATGGAATTTATAACAACGGCAGTTTGCTTTCTTTTTGGCGTTTGCTTTGATAAATATTGCTTTCCCTTACTAGTTTCGACATGGGTTTTTAGGGAATTATGACGGCGCTTTCTTACGGAATTTTGTGGAATAGACACACTTGTCCGATTTTTATTCCACCAGAATTGTCAGGATAAGATAGGTTACATTAAGTTCACATTAAGGTCTTAAGTCAGTCAGCCACTTGTGTATTCTCCAAGGATAATATTCTCTGTAGTCACATGGTGGCTATACTGTTTTATGATCTTCAGAAGAACGCTTTTAAAACTAACTCTTCACAAATTTGGCTAAGGCCTGGAAAAACCGTCGGTGACATTAAATACAAAATGTTCCGGTGCAAGTAGGGATGATTTAATCCACAGACCGTTCAAAGGAGGTAACAGATAAAATGATGCAAAGGTCAAAAATTTCAAATCGACTGATTATCTTTCACTAGTTTGATTATTACAACCAAAACTGAGATAATAAACTGGTACTTAAGTTGTAGAGAACTACATTAAGGACATGGATATGTTTTAACCTGACCTCTGTGGCCGTTTCTTTCAATGGTCAAGAGCCACAAGAGACATAAATCCACTGAGTATACAGATTTTGAAGGAAAAAGCGAAGAAATATATAAATAAATAAGCCAAGATATGAGTTGACCTTCGACCTAAAAATATTCGTGTCATATGACGGAGTAAACCAATCAGAAGCCAAAGAGTTATACAACCTAGATGTCAAAAGGAAAAAACGACATTTATAAAACTTCAGCAAGGCAAAACAATCGCACGAGCTTGAAGAAGTTGAGAGAAACGATTCGCATGAAATACAAAAACCGTGCTGGAATCAGCGAGAATAGCTCATCAGAACACTTCCCATATTTCCTAGAAAAGACTAGAACAAATCACATTTAGTCGATGAGACAAAGGTTAAAGAGTGGTCAGCACATCTCTGAACTCTATTAAGAACATGGAGGTGAGATGTGACACCATTTGTCCACATGTGATAACAGTTGTCAATGCAGCGACAAATGACATCAGCCCGAGATTATAGAAACAGAAAATAACCTCAGGTGTAAGGACATTTAAGAACAATACATAGAAAACGACAGGTCAAATCAATAACCCACTCTGTGACTGAACTGATAGTAAGCAATATTATCCTCGTAAACGTTTAATCCATACTCTTCGAGTTTTCCTTCATCAAAAGTCGTTGCAAATACAATCTCTATTACAGCCGTTTACACAACAATAATTAACCATAATTTAGATTTTTTTTTCTCGGAACGAATTAGTTCTTAGAGAACCAGAATTCTAGGTTTATCTTCATTGGGGCTTTTGGCCACTAGCCATCACACATTGTTAACCAACTTTAAAAGTGTATTGACAATGACGACGAAGACTTGAAGAATATCGCATTCAATATAGAAACATTAGCTAAGGTGCTTAATGATGGTTTTCTTTCGGGTGTCCGAAACCATAATTATTAAGTTAGCCACATTGCCGTAAATTTTAATCCTATTTAGCGGAAGCCATAAACGACTTAAAAACAGTGAAAGATGCTGTATTTTCCAGACACAATAAAGTCCACTATATTTAGATTGGTTGTTAGGCTTCCTGTTTTTCTACTCGCAGATTTTCTTTTTAAGGAAGAGTCCTGCATTTTCAAAAGCAGGTCAAGTACTTAATTTAAAGGGTTTGTTTTGATGAGGTACTTATCGCAGGTAATCAGTCCTCACATCGGTTTTTCTATTAAATAACATTGGTAATTTGGTTGACGTATATGCAAAGGTAATAAGGGTACAGTAATTTCCTCAATAAAGGTCATGTTGCTTATTTACTTTTTCCCATTTTTTACTAGAGGAGGATCACATTTTGAAATTTACTCATTCAAACTCCTAAAATATAGTTATTGTCTAGCGAAAAACAAAATTGTAGACACGGGAATCGACCTGGGTTCAAGTATAGGTGACCGGGACCCCAGCAGAAGTATTGTACGTAAATTCTCGTCCAAGGGCACAAGATGATTTTGATATAATGTTGGAAAAAACCGAATAAAAATGCGTAAATTGTATTGTGTATATGTCATTTTTTAGTATAATGTCTTCTTCCTGCAATTGTAGAACAAACTATCAGCGACAGTCAATTTTCCATCGATTTGATTGGACACAAAATTGAATATAAGCTGGGTTTTTCCTGCCTTTCTCAACCATTGCTAAAAGCAATGTTGCCAAAATTTGAGTCGTTTGATTTTGATAACACTCACTAGTCGCTTACTGTCTCTACTTTCTGCCACTCTCCAGAACAAATGCATTCGTCTTTCTCATCATACTAGTGATCCATAGCGTACGCCGGTAGCGCCACTTTTCGAAGCTGCCCATCCTTGTTGCATCCGTTTTTTCGTATTACAGCACTCGCAGCTATACTCTGCGGTTGAGGTCTTAAAGGACGCAGTTTTATTAATGTTTTGATGGTACAGAGCTTCCAAATAGTGGCAAGCGCGACTGCAGTGGTAGTATTGAATTATTGCTTAGCTGTACAACTTGAACAAGTATGGTGATGGGATGCATTGCTCTTGTTGTTTTTACACTAATCTTTAGCATCACCTTGCTTGCATGGCTTGTGAGCGCAATTACACTGTGGTATTCTTATTCGGTTGTGTTCTTTTTTTTTCGCTATCAGAATAAACACTGATCTCGCCCAGTCTTGTGACCATGTTTTCAGTTTCCATATGCGTCAGCAAATTATGTGCAGCATCTTTTCTGAATCGACCGTTGCTATTAGCTCAATGGGTGTATTGTCGACGTCAGGGCTCTTCCCTTCTTTGGCCCCTTTCAAAACCTGTTCGACTTGGCTGAGTAGTGGTGTTAAGTTTCCCCAGATCCCTATCCATGTCGAAGTAGAATGTGGTGATTCCTACAGTCGTTTTTTTTAAATACTCTATCCACCTCATTTTGATCTGTTTGGTTTTCCACATCCACTGGCCTGGTTCCACCAACTTCAGTTTTACCCTGAGACGAGGAGTTAAAATGGTAACACAGAAAGCATAGGAATTCAGCAATCCTTCCTAAATTCAATAACCCTTTCAGCCCTGACAGAAATATTAAGCCCACACAAATGACGCACTTATCATACTAAATATGCTTAAGAACTTGTTTGGTGTCTTCATCCTTAGTACTTCACACAATGTAGAATATCTGATTTGTATTAAAGCACATGCATTAGTGATAAATAGCAATGCACATTTTAGATTTCTTCCTAGACTATCAGTAAACAATTCTCAGTTCTTAGCTACCTACTCCTGTCCACATGAAACTTAACTAAACCGCCAGAAGCAGTCCTATGGATCACCAGTATTCTTTTTCACAAGTAATGGTACTTAGTCTGAATATCTTGTTCGACAACAAAGCGATTTTTGTCTCTGAATGCTATATATGTTGCCTATCATCATCTGAGGTCTTGAAGCTAAAACGTTAGATGTTTCTTTAGATGGGTCTAATTCTGATCAGAACTGAAAGTTGGTCTAATGTAAAGGGGCTGCGGTTGATTCGAAGTAGCAGCAAAGACTTTATCTTGACCTTTGCTATCAAAGGCATGATCAACAAGTTCATCACTCTAACTAGAATTATCTTTTATTAATTTAAGTAATACAGGGACAGGGATGTCATCATATTGAAGGTGGTTAAAATACTTTTGCATTTTTGGATTCACACCTTTTAAGTTTACTACAGAAAAATAGCAGTTGTTGACATATCATGAAGTTGTCCGTTATTGTAAATGCTCAAGACAACATCCTCAGTCCAGTTTTTTCCCGGATCACCAAGTTTTATTCCAAAATAAGCGTGGAAAGCTTACTTGACAATTTGATTGGTAGGTCTGCTGTTCTATATTCACCACACAGATAACAGAATAGATCATTAGTTTGGACAGCTTCTGTTTGATGTCATTTTACAGCTAAAATGAAATCACACCAGAAAAGGTTTTCTCTCTGTGTGTTTCTCTCACTTTCTTTCTCTCTCACTTTCTTTTTTTTTCTCTCTCTCTCTCTCTCTTTCTCTTTCTCTTTCTCTCTCTTTCTGCTGTGCTTCAGATCACGTATTGTGATTCTGCACTTCCCACAGGTATGGTAATATCATAAATGTGAGAATGAAGACTGAAAAAGGCAGGACATATTTCCCGCCCTGTGTATTCTTCACTTCCACAACGGAAAACACCACAAAAATGTTTTATCAGTTCACAAAGCCAATTGACAAACTCGTCCACTTGTACCCATGTTGCAAAAAGCAACAGCTCCTTTGAAGGCACAATGTGGCATAAATAACAATAAATAATTAGTTGAAATCATTCACACATAAAGAGATCCTAATTCTTCGTGGTAACAAACTATTATTCCAAATGACACATTAGAGCCCACTGAACAAAAAACCGTACTAAATTGCAGCTTTGTTTCTTTCGGTAAGTGTTATGCGTGTAAGTGGGAATAAGCTATTTCTCATTAAAAACACCTAAAGGGCAATTACTATTTAAATCGGTTTTAGTGTTGTTTGCTTCATTTGACAAAGATTATGTCTACTCTCAAGGCAACCAATACATCTCTACTGGCTGGTTCGCTTCTCAGCCTTTTGGCTAAGATCAAGTGTAAAGCTCTCATCTCGCGTTGGTCCGTGCTTTGGCTATAGGGCCCAAGCATGCAGGACAGGGGTCTCGAGATGCTTGAGTCTTGGCTGAAGACCAATACAAGAGGAAGAGCCTTTCCACGGAGGGTCCTGGAGGGGCGATCTGTATGTCTTGAATTTTATGGTGTCTTTCTGTCCCACTTTTTCTTGATCTGTTTCTTCCTTTCGGGTCTTTCATAGGTGGATATCTGTGAAAGACAAAAATGGGCCCACTGTTGGTCAGGGGTTCCATCAATGAAAGACTAACTGACTGAGGTTCCAGA
This sequence comes from Morbakka virulenta, assembly GCA_003991215.1. Lineage (NCBI taxonomy): Eukaryota > Metazoa > Cnidaria > Cubozoa > Carybdeida > Carukiidae > Morbakka > Morbakka virulenta. The sequence goes on from RDPX01000333.1 coordinate 287,212, forward strand.
GCTGTTTTGGTCCATCAGTTATATAACGGTTTTGGGTACTTCAGGGCAACGTACTTTTCCACCAGCAATGCTTGCTGACCAAAAGCCTCTGTCTTTTTACTGGTACTTGTGAACTGCCTTTCCTGCCCAGCCTTGTCTTTTGTTGTATTCTTTTTGAGCTTGTTTTGCACATCTAACATTGAGGGTCCTCTTTAGTTCCATCAATATAATAATTTGATTTAATTCCATTTGTTTCAACTACTTGGTCATATAGATTTGCCATATAGTTTTCGACACCGCCACATCTCTTAAACATTTACCATGTGTTGATTGGGTCGAGTAAATCTTCACTATTCTACTTGGACTCGAAAACCTGCACTCATCAGGAATATGCCCTCTAACTTTCTTCTTTATTATCGTATATTGTACACTAGCTGCTATACTGCACATTTCTTCATTGCGAACTTAATGTTGATCTCACTGGTGAAATTTCTTACGGTTGGTATCATGGAGTCTGGCCCACTTTCGCTTCTCAGAAACAGCTTAAAGTCGTCCATGGAAAAAAGATAATTCAATTTTTGTTTCTTCTTACCGAACTTGCGCACTTCCTTTTGCATTAGCGCACATTTTTGCATTTGTGCCATTTTATTGTGTTTCCTCTGTGCCAGGGTCCGTGAAATAGATAAAACTACAAACAAAAGAGGGAGAATGCTGGGAAATACAACGAGTTTGTTCCACATTTTTTACGCGTGTTAATTTCCTTGATGTTCGTCCTATCGATAAAGATCAAGTCATCAGTTTACGTTGGACCTTTCTTGCACCCCTTCTGCTATTCTTCAAGAATATTTCTTTCCTGCAGCAATCTGTACATTTTACTATCAATTATTCCTATTAGGGTCTGCAACACGAGACGCAAACGTCTTATGTCAAAGTTACTAGGAGTGGTTTGGGGGGATTTTTTTAAATTAGAATTTCTCTACCCTTTACTACTCAAAGCAACACAGCAGCCTTATATAGATACTGATTTAGGAGGCTTTGTGGGAGTCAATATAGTGATTTAAATTCCTTTATCCAACGTCCTTAAAACTTATATCTTGCCGGTGTTTTCCGGCTTGATAGCTACTTTAGGATTTGCTTTGGGTTATCTTGAGATATTGTCACATAATCCCCCGTTGTTTGGTCTGTCAATTCATTTTTTAAGAGTTTTTAACTATTATGCTTTGTTATCATGACCTTTATCGACACCCTGTACGTTGCCCGGCAAGGCCCAGTTTCATTAGCATCCAACGTTATATTTTACGCTTGAGCTAGGCCGTTCAGCTAAACCCTTTCATTTGCAGGAAATTGTAAGGTTATGTTAAATTATGTCATTGTTTATTACTTTATACATATTTTATGAATCTGTTTGTTTTTTATAAGTACGTTTATAACGAGAGTTGTGAAAGGTTTCTTGAAAGTAAGAGGCTTAAACAAGACGCAGAGCCACTTGGTGCAAGGACTGTGAAAGAAAGGAGGATATTAAACCAATGGAAATGACTCATATTGTGCTTTGAAGAGTTTTGCCAATACGAAAGAGGAGAAACAATTAGATGGAATAGAGTTCAAAAGTCGTTTTGGAGAATTAAAGGACTTCAGAGCATACCGTAATCGTTCAAATAAGCACCCGGGCGCTTATTTAATTTTTATGCTTTTCAGGGGGATGCTTATTCAAACGATTACGGAAGTGGACAGTGAATTGAAGAAGTTGCCTAATAAGAAAAACAAAAAAGAATAAAAATTGTTAAAGAAAAAGTGTTATTCTTTCTTTTCCAAGTGTTCCCTTCCCTCCATGCAAGGTATTGAATTTTTTTAATCGATTTTCTCCGTGAATTCCGAAAATTCGAATAAGCGCCCCCCTAGAACAAAGGGAGGCGCTTATTCGAGAGGGGCGCTTATTCAAACGATTACGGTAATCAATTTTTAGGCAATAACAATGTCTAAGGGATAGAAGAAGTATCACTTTTTTAGTGCATTGCCTATCTGGTATTGAAAAAAAGAAGAAAAGTCTTTGTGGAAAAGGAACTATTTTCATTTTCCACAAAGTATCTATAAATATAATAAAGTATTTATATAAACGTATTTCTAAAGTGTATTATGATAAAGCATTTATTTGCATGAATCAACATATGGAAATAAACAAAATACTAATAGTTTGGGCATATATTTTCCCAAACTGGCACCGCTCCAGCAGTATAGGCTGTTTATATGCATCTGGGTCATCTCCAGGTGCAAAAGTAAAAACGTAAGGAGAGATCAAGGTGTGTTACAGCAATCGCAGAGATACGCGTGTGTATTTGAATATTTCACATAGGTCGCTTTTCCCTTTCTTAAAAAGTAACACAATTATGTTAAAAAATAAAAGCATGATTAAGGCCGCCGAGTCACAATAAGAAGACAATCTTATATACAGAGAAGCAGGTACCATGATTAAGGCATTAGAAAAAGTTGGCTGTCGCATTCTTTTCTGGCTATTAAAAGTCCGATACCTTCCGGGCCAATACGAAGAACACAATTGTGAATAAACAATTTGCGTCACAAAAAAAATTCCTGTGCACTTTCTCTCTCCTTTAGTACCAAAACAGTCGGGCAAGCTGGATCGCTATGAAACCGCCTGTTGAAGATTTGTAAAGTTTGGTGTCTAATACCTGTGAACTATAGAAACATTCCTATGGAGATGTGAAGCTTAACTGAGGGCATGATGGTACTCCATAAAATGGGCCAGTTGTTACGTTAAAAGAAATCATACTGCCTGTAAAGAATAACGTGTTTTTAGAACATCTCGTCATACTTTTCCGTCTCCCCTTCTCTTCCCCTTTTCTTCCCCTTCTCTTCCCCTTTTCTTCCCCTTCTCTTCTCCTTTTCTTCCCCTTCTCTTCCCCTTCTCTTCCCCTTTTCTTCCCCTTCTCTTCCCCTTCTCTTCCCCTTTTCTTCCCCTTTTCTTCCCCTTCTCTTCCCCTTTTCTTCCCCTTTTTTTCCTCTTTTCTTCCCCTTTTCTTCCGCTTTTCTTCCCCGACGCTTTTGCTGCACTGGTACAAAGTCATTAGCCAAAAGGTCAAGTGTATTTTAACCACAATAACGATATTTTAAAGGTCATGCGCTTTAATTTCCAGGGTTGACCCCGACCCTTGCACCGAACACACGAAACCATGCTTATTCAGCCATCTCGCACGCAATACGCCCATTTAACTGTTGATGAATCCAATAGCATTTTTCTTTCTTTTCATTGTAGACAAGAAATAAAAATTACGAAAATGTGGAAAAGGTATGCTGTTTTCCTTTCTTTTTCCTTCGATTTTTTGTGTTGTATTGGGTTATATAGCATTATGTAGAGCTTTCATTAAGATAAGTGTGAAACATGTATAGTATATATTCCGATATTGCCTATTGCATCCTGGGGGAGCTCTTCAGTATTGAAAATCCTTCCGAATATTAATTATGAATACTGAATATTTAATACGAAAAGTGTCTTGAGACTAGTTTTCAACAGTACGTCATTTTAAAGGAAATTGGTGGGAAAATTTAGGCCTTCTCATACGATCGCCAAAGGTTTCTTTGGAGATAACTGTAAGCTTTTGCTACTTGGTGAAACTTTATCACCCGCTATCTGTAAAATGTTACCATGTATAATACATTTTGCTTTTTATTCTACATCTCAAAATATAGAAATTTGCTGCTTTCATTAACTTTGTTTTGTGGTTTATAGTTTATTTCTCATACCCGAGAAATGCAATTGCCCAGGTAAAACGTGTAATGGTTGAAAATCTAGTTTTCATGCTTATTTTCCATAATTTTTATCTTCTCCTGTTCTAAAACCCCATTTCGGCTACCCCAAAACATTCTCGTATCACTCATTGCCTTTGCTGCTATATATAACAGTCCTCTTTAGATAAAAGAGTTACTGTTGAATCCTGTCAGAGTGCTCAACCAAACTTTCGTAAGGGAGCTTAATACTATACATATATATACACACATATATATATATTTATTTATTTATTTATTTCTCACCCCACCCCACCCATCCTCTGTCTCTTCTTGGCACACGGAGACACTGCATGAAGAAAATACTAATATTTATATTAATGTATAGTAAATAAATTTATTCAAGCTTTTTGTTTATATAGATATTTTTTATTAATGTAGTTTTATATTTTGTTTGTGTAAAGAAGTTATAGGTATACTATATATTGTGGTTATACTGTAGCGTTCATTGCCATAAGGTTCAACTTACTTTCCTTTGTAATGCCACATTCTCTCATGTAATGATCTTTTCAGAATTTGTGTGTGTGTGTGTTTGTGTGTGTGTTTGTGTGTGTGTTTGTGTGTGTGTGTTTGTGTGTGTGTGTTTGTGTGTGTGTTTGTGTATTATAGATTTCAGAAGGGATATTCAATATAATAAGATATACGTTGTGCAATAGAAATGTAGGATTGATAACAATAAAAATAATATTGCAATGTTGTTTGGTGACATACTTATTGAGTAGAGCTTACAATTGAACCTTAATGAAGAGTATGGTGAGGAAATGTAACGCTTTTGGATGATTAGCACTTAGGAGAATGCTGAGAATGTCGTGGAAGGATAAAACATCAAATTAATGCTTTTGAATGATTGGCATTTAAAAGAATGCTGAGAATGTCGTGGAAGGATAAAATATCTAATGAATGGTTGAGAATGTCGTGGAAGGATGAAACATCAAATGAATGCTTTTGAATGATTGGCATTTAGGAGAATGCTGAGAATGTCGTGGAAGGATAAAATATCTAATGAATGGTTGAGAATGTCGTGGAAGGATGAAACATCAAATGAATGCTTTTGAATGATTGGCATTTAGGAGAATGCTGAGAATGTCGTGGAAGGATAAAATATCTAATGAATGGTTGAGAATGTCGTGGAAGGATGAAACATCAAATGAATGCTTTTGAATGATTGGCATTTAGGAGAATGCTGAGAATGTCGTGGAAGGATAAAATATCTAATGAATGGTTGAGAATGTCGTGGAAGGATGAAACATCAAATGAATGCTTTTGAATGATTGGCATTTAGGAGAATGCTGAGAATGTCGTGGAAGGATAAAATATCTAATGAATGGTTGAGAATGTCGTGGAAGGATGAAACATCAAATGAATGCTTTTGAATGATTGGCATTTAGGAGAATGCTGAGAATGTCGTGGAAGGATAAAATATCTAATGAATGGTTGAGAATGTCGTGGAAGGATGAAACATCAAATGAATGCTTTTGAATGATTGGCATTTAGGAGAATGCTGAGAATGTCGTGGAAGGATAAAATATCTAATGAATGGTTGAGAATGTCGTGGAAGGATGAAACATCAAATGAATGCTTTTGAATGATTGGCATTTAGGAGAATGCTGAGAATGTCGTGGGAGGATAAAATATCTAATGAATGGTTGAGAATGTCGTGGAAGGATGAAACATCAAATGAATGCTTTTGAATGATTGGCATTTAAAAGAATGCTGAGAATGCCGTGGAAGGATAAAATATCTAATGAATGGTTGAGAATGTCGTGGAAGGATGAAACATCAAATGAATGCTTTTGAATGATTGGCATTTAGGCGATTGCTGAGAATGCCGTGAAAGGATAAAACATCAAATGAATGGTTGAGAATGTCGTGGAAGGATAAAATATCAAATGAATGGTTTTGAATGATTGGCATTTAGGAGAATGCTGAGAATGTCGTGAAAGGATAAAACATCTAATGAATGGTTGAGAATGATTGGCATAGATGAGAATACTGAGAATGTCATGGAAAAGTGTAACATCAAATGAACACTTTCAGCTGATGGACGTACAGGAGAATACTGAGAATGTGGTGAAAAGATAAAGCATCAAATGAAATTGTGTTGCATATAAAACAAACTCAAAAATATCGGCGATTTAGTAGGATGGGGAAATCTTCAAAGGATCCTAGTGCAAGCAGAAGTGGCAGGCAAAAGAAGATGACGACCGAGACAAACAGCATCAAGATATCCGATGGTTTGAGCCATGTTGAGGCTGTTGTGATGGGTCAAGGTAGAGAAAGATGGAGAATCATATAAACCATTTCACTGAAAACAGGATGGAGGATGATGTTGATGATGATGATAATGATGATAGTGTTGATATGTAGATAAACAAGAGTATACATCATATAAACGCCTTCTTTTTTTATTTTTTGTTGTGGTCTCATTTTATCGATTTCTTTATCATTTAGTTTGGACTTGGTGAATTCTTGAAACATTTTTGAAGTTCTACCTACGTCATTAATGTTTTGATGTAAAACTATTCTAAACATGTTTGATAGGAACGTTTAACGTGTCATTTCAGCTTTTTCAACGATGTTTGATGAAGATATTAAATATTGATCTCTGGAAATGCTATTTGGCTTATGTCAAAGAGACGAAACAAAATTTACCGAATTTCAGGTAAGATCTCTTAAATTGTCAACTCCACTAAGAAGGAATAGCTTTATTTTTATACGATTGAGTGAATTTCTTTTACAGTGTTCTTTTTAGTAATTTCAAGATTATGAAGCATTGCCTTTTGCAGCGGGAAGAGCCACACAACCAGCGAAATACTGAAATCTCGCTCAATGTAGTAGTCACTGAGCATTCTTGCTAGCTAGCTTCACTTTCGTCAAGTTCTTACTACATCACAGCATGTTTTTTCCTGCTATCGTATAGTAATTGTATAATTGTATATATAATTATTTATTTATTTATTTATTGAGAGAGAGAGAGAGAGAGAGAGAGAGAGAGAGAGAGAGAGAGAGAGAGAGAGAGAGAGAGAGAGAGAGAGAGAGAGAGAGAGAGAGAGAGAGAGANAAAATATAGAGAGAGAGAGAGAGAGAGAGAGAGAGAGAGAGAGAGAAAGATTGGACTGACTGATTGGTTAATTGAATTATTGATTGAATGATTGATTGATTGATTGATTGAAAGTGTAAAGTATTTTCAGATTGCAGAATTTTTCGTATATGCTCTTCTTATGTTTTCGAGAAGCAATCACAAAAAGTGCCAAGTTGTCTTCGACCTGCCTTTCTGTATTTATAAACCACCACATTGCTTGTGTTTTCTCGTTCGGATATATACATATCTTTGAATTGCAGCCTCCTTTACTTCAAAATAAAGTCGGATAAGGGAGTCTTTTACTACATCCTACCTTTAACTATTTTTACCCGAGCAGGCATGCCTAGTATCATCGCCGTAATGCAATCACAGCTTCGCTGGGCAAGTCCAGTAGTACGCGTGCCATGCCGTCGGCCACCAAAGAAATTACTAGTTGACTACATCAAGGGAAGCACGATCATGGTGGCCAGAAGAAGCTTTTCAAAGAAGACTTAAAAGAATTTTCTTAAAGCCTTCAGTATCACCCCCACCACATGGGAGTAAACAGCTTTTGACAGAGACAGGTGGCGGGTAGTTGTTCGCAAAGGTGCAAAATCTTGTGAGGCCAACAGGATTGTGACACCTGAACATATACACTAATGTTACTTGTAAGAAATATAATGTACAGAAAAAAGTTTTCCAGTATTGTATTCCAAATGCCGAAATGGAAACTAGAATTGTTACCATTATTGAATGGGCAGCTTTGCGTTATAGATGAGTGCTGTATTTAAAGATTTTTTGTAGAACTGACATTTGCTGTTTGAGATTACCTTCTTTGGCAAGAAAAATGCGGTCCCGAACAACAAAGTACTGATATTTTGATACACATCATAAGGGGATTTGAAGCTTTAAAGTATCAAATCTGTTTTATTCTGAATTTCAGGGAAAAGATGATTCAAGCTTATGAATTTGCAGTTGATAAGATTGGTCTGGATTTTCATTCCTACCCAGTAAGTATAAATATATAGATCAAGCGTACCCCTAATAGTTATGAGTGCATAATAAATTAAATATTGACGCTAGAAACGGTAACTTTTAATGGTTATTTATAGTTTAATATTTTTAATTGTAAATTAAGGAGTAAAGATGTCAAATTACCGATAAAGGATTTTTTACCTTTACTGGACGTATTGTCCGGTAAAGGCTGCCCTGCAAAATACACTGATTTTGAAAAAGGTGAGAGTTTCCTTTTAATTAAACAGAAAAAGTGGTTAACAATCAGCCGGTTCATTTTTCAGCAGTAAGCACTAAGTATGAATTAAGATTGTTAAGGCTGATCGTAAATTAAATGCTGTCTCGTTTATTTTTCAAATAAACCGAATTCGGTGAAGCTATAAAATGAACATAATTTTGATGATGTTATTATTTCTGTATCTGGTTGAGGTGTCAATTCATACAGATGTTTAGCCAAGTTTCCTGCTTATGAATTTTTGACAATTTTTTTTCATAATATGAGAAATTATGCGGTTTCTTATTTGGATTCGTCGACAGCTTTGTCGTTGTTTGTGAAGATATACTTGCCAACCAAAGGTATTTTCTCATATTCCACATATTGAAACCAAAAGAAAAATTTCGTGATAAGTGGTAATTACTATCAAAGGCCACAGCGCTGGTTATAACTAGAAACAAAAACATGAATTATGCAATTATTTATACAATTATTGCATAATTTATATTTTAAAATTTTTATGGTTTTGTTGCATAAGCAACTTCTGAAATATATGTTTTTAACCACTCCGTCTTCTTTGGTTTCTTTTTTAGATTTGGCAAGAGTATATCAGTTTTCTCAAATCAGGGTAAGAACTTAAAACCCCCATTTCATTTTTGCCTCTTTATGTAGAGGAGCCATGACGTAATGGCTAGTGGAGTTGCACTGTAACCAAAAGGTTGTGGGTTCGATTCCCCAAGCAAGCGAAAAGAATTTGAAACTTTACAAAAGAAAAAACCATTGGTTATCATCAGGAAGGGCATCCGGCCAACCAATTCTTCACTGCAAAAACAGAAGTGCCTTTGAAGAGCCCTACTTACTGGGGGAAAATGGCGTTAAAACAATAAAAAACCTACCGCTAAGTTTGAAGATTAATGACAAAAGAAAGTTGGATTGTTATGGAAAGGTATGGCAAGAAGAATGACAAAGAAGAGTATATATGTATATGTATGTGTGTGTTTGTATATGTTTATGCAAACGCGTTGTGTGAAGGAGTTCTGTGTAGCCTAGCTTTAATTCGTTTGAAATAAAGAGAGTTAATCAAGCCAAGGTCAAGCACAGCCTGTAAAAAGAGAATAGCGTAGCGGGTGGCTTGAAAAGCAGATTTTCCGAAAACATGAAGCTGGATGTGTCAACCATGTCGAGCAGTGTGCAAGAGCTCCAACTCAACCCAATAATGTCTATTTGATATTAGCAGAAAAAGATCTAAAATTTAGTCTTTGAAACAGGAAATCGAGAGGAAGAACTGTAGAAGTTGGAGAAGTGAACTACTAATTTTGTCATGTGTAAGATGAATATCGAGGACGTGAAATAATAGAAAGAACCGGGTGCAGTAGATACTGTCAGCTGGCAGTGGTCTGAGTGGCTAACGATGTTGGTCATAAAAATAAATAACATTAACAACATTATAAATAATTATTAGCTTGTGAAATGATAGGCGTCAACTGCTAACTCTTAACAAATTTTACAGACAACAAGATTGCGTAAAGCAGACATACGAAAGAAATATTACAAACAGTTGTAGCAATTTGTATGCATAAAGCAAGCATTATTAACTTTATTCACATTGTAGTCAGCTAATGTAAACTAATTTACATGTACGTAAACAGTCACTTAGGAAAAATAAATAAAAAAACATGGTACATACATTTGAAAACACTTTTTTGCTGACGGCTGTTACAGTTAAGAAAAAACTTCCTGATTGCTGGGGGAGCAGTAGTGTTCATAATTTTCCTTTTTTCTGTTTGAACTCTGCTATTAAGGGTCATTAATCGTCATGTTGGTTTGTAGGGATGCCGTTGGTGCATATGCGGAGAATCAGAAAATTCTTGCAATAAGGAAAGTATACCAGGTAAGTGATTACTGCTTTCTAAAATTAGATTTCTTCTTGTCATTCTCACTCCTCATTCTTCTTCCCCTTCCTTCTTGCTCTTCTACTTTTTTTTCTAGTTCCTTTTTGTCCAATTCTTCCATACCTTACTGACGTACTTACTGACCGGGATCTTATACAAAGTGAAAACAATGGCCGTGGCCATTAGGATGTTTGAACGATCACTTTGTGACATTGTTCTGCACGGACGGAAGTTATTTGTCAATCGGAATTTAGCACTATGCCGGTTTCCGAGTTACTCTGAAGAAGATCCGGCTAGCAATGCGTCCAGTTCTCCTGACTTAAAGGAGTTTCGGATGCCAAGCATGTTTTGGCAGTGTATTAAACTAATATTTCTCAATTGTATTAGGAAGAATGTCTCGCATTCGCCCGAAAGTCTATTGCTCATGCTTCACTAGGTAGTTAATGAACGCACCATTCAATTATTTATACACACAGCTAAAATTCATATTGAATCATATCTGCCGGTACTTGTGGAAGCCATGCTAGTTTTAGGTTGGAGACATGAGGCTTTTCTGTCGTGTAAATTAGATTATTGACCATCAGGTACAGCAAATTACATTGTGGAGCTAATATAAATCGAGGAGATTTGGAATTGTAGAAAAGTGTAACGGTAGAAAATATTTTTACCTTCTTACAATTCAAGATTCCATTCCATCCATACTGTTGCAATTTCCTTGCCTTCTGTATTGGTTTTGATCAGTTGATCTGGCCCATTTTGTGTATAGCTCACATTGTTACAATGCTATTTTGCAAACAAAGTGCGCAATAAGATGCATATTTAGTAGCTCCCAGCCGAAGAGAAAAGGTTTTGTGGTTAACTAAGACAGGATTTTTCCTGATGATCAACATTGAAATGGGGCTTTGGATTTACTTGGTGTTTTATTGACTGCAATGCAACTGGAGGTAGTAACAAGGGTAACAGACGTACTAATGTACTGGTATTAGATACCTTATTAAGTGTAATGCTGCGTTTAGTTGCACATCCATATGTTTATTAAAAGACAGTGATGAATATGTGTCTATCAGAAAAGTATTGGTTCGATAACCTAGGTATCATGTGTCCCCATTTCACTTATTATGTAGAGAGCTGTAATTACGCCAATGCAGAACATTGAAGCCCTATGGAAAGAATACCAAGCGTATGAACAATCCATAAATAGAAACCTTGCAGAGAAACTGATTCATGACAGGACGTGGTATTATATGAATGCGAGACGATGTTCTAGGGTAAGTACAAAATATCGCTGGCTCTCTTTAGTTCCAGACTTTGCCATTCTGATCCCTTTTTTTACTTAGTTTTTCTCCTGTTTATAAGTTTTAATAGATATAGGATTAAGTAATAGAATGAAAGTATTGCAATCAAAAATATATTTATTTTACTCAAAGGATTTTCGCTGCAAATCACCAGGGCGAGGTTGTCACAATGAAAGATACACATGGAGCGATATATATTTTATGAAGCTCCACTTATCGTGACTGGTCATTTCCGACATTAAGAAAATGCACAAAATTAATGATTTCGGGATCTCATATTTATAGCCCTTTGGCGTGTTTTTTTTACCACAAATGACTCTAATCATACAGAAAGTTTTAAAACAGTGCGTTCCATGGAAAATAAAATAAACAATAAATTAGCCTGTATTGCAAATTAATGTAAATATTGTGTGTTGTATTTACTGTTTATATTTTATATCTAATGAGAATTTTTCAAATCTCTTGATTTTGTAAAAGAAATGGTTAGGCTTTTGGCAAAATATTTTATTCCTCTACTTTTAAAAGAACTATATATCATTTTTTGAATACGTGAATATTTTATGGTAACACGTATATCCTCAGTTTGTCCAGCGTCCCTTGGCGACTCACTGAAATGAACGTCCTGCCTGCCCAAAGTTGGTGCTGCTTCTATTGCACTGGAATGGATGAACCAAGATTGAACTTACCATCAACATAGAGAGGGACAATTTTTTAACGATTTTTTCAAATTTAACTTTAAGATATTGTAAAACAATCATGTCTTGCTTTCTCTGTTTCAAGGTATCGTATCTATCCCAGGTATCGCTTCTCGGCCTTTTGGCTAAGATCAAGTGTAGAGCTCTGGTCTCTCCTGGTCGTGTCTTTGCCTATAGGGCCCAACCATGCAGGACAGGTGGTCTCGAGATGCTTGAGCCTTGGCTGATGACCAACCCAAGAGGAAGGCCTTCCCACATAGGGTCCTGGAGGGGCGATCCGTATTTCTTACATTTTATGGTGTCTTGCGTGCTTTCTATCCCACTTTTTCTTGATCTGCTGCTTCCTTTCGGGTCTTTCATAGATGGATATCTGTGAAAGACAAAAATGGGCCCACTGTTTACCAGGGGTCCCATCAATGAAAGACCCGTATCTATCCCAGGCGATTAAACTGCGAGGCAGAAATTACTGAATGTTGCGGAACTGAAATAAGTTATAAGAATTAAGTAGTGTTAAATTTATTTTATTAAATCGTGAAAATAATATAGATGGAAAGGATTTGGAATGGTAGAAAAGTGAAAACTATATTTGCACTGAATTGGATTCGAACCAGAGCCAATGGCTATCAAGGCCACACGCTTTACCATTTGAGATATCAGCGCTTGTCTTTCACAGATCATTTTTTGCAATCATATCTTTGCACATCGTAGAATCATCCAAGGAAACAAAGTACATAGCAGTGAGATACACCTCCTCCGGCATTTTTTTGGTTAAGCGATCTGTTAAAACATTTACTGTTGTTGTCCACTTCATTTCAGTTTACGAAGAGTGTATTTGACATTATTATATCGCTCATCTTCAATTATATACGTAGATGTTAATGATTAATACAATAAAGGGTTACCAGTAGCACTGACTACGAAAGGAATTGTTGTCTCTATCGAGATAACGTAATTCCACTATAATTGATAGGTATCCAGACTCGGATGTTTCTTGGATTACCAAGTTTCTGGTACATTTTTCAACAAACTTCACTTTGTGGGAAAGCCCAAATTGTAGGATCACTTGTTCCTTTTTCGGTGCGTCAAATCTTAACCCTTATCTTATGCCGACATGTTCTTTTTATTCTTACCTTCTCAGGAATATCAAACTATGACAGCATCGATAGTTAAAGGAAATCCTTCGGTACCTCCGCAAGGAACTATAGTAGAAATGAAACAGAAGGAGCTATGGAAAAAGTATATCTCATGGGAAAAGAAAAACCCATTACGATCAGATGATACAAATGTTGTTATTAGGAGAGGTAAATCTATAGTCTTCCTAATTTTTAATACACATAAAGTTCTGAAATTAAATACCATACTTTATTTACAGAGCCGACTGGTTGAGTAGTTACCTTGCTGGGCGTCAGTGTATAAGACCCCAGATTGGATCCCCGGTTTCCGATCTTATGATTTTTCGATTCGGCCTTTTATGAAACTCTCCCGCACTGCCCTCCCAGCTGTAAATGTTCACTTGACTCACAAAGAAGTGGAGACAGCGGAGAAGCGCCTGGGCCAACAATTCCATATGCCGTACCAGCCCTTTTGGTGTGGCAATTATCCACCCTGGCCATTCCTTTTCAGAACTATAACGTGGACTTTTGTGGTTTGTGGGTTTTATACATATGGGCAATAGTTTAACGCGTGGCCTAACCAACATTTAAGCCCAAAAATGCATTTTGAATGACATTAACGCTCAGTTGGGATCTATGATAAATTATCCCATGTCCAAAAATACATCTTTCTTTTATAATGTGGACGAAAAATAATATAATACAGAATTAAGAAATTCATGGCAATGATTACCCTGCCGGAATGAAAATGTTGCTGGCTTAATGCCCAGGCGCTAATTGATACGCATTTGCTATTTACGCGTAGAATATGTACACGCTTTTCAGTTAGTATAGCGTTTGACATCTAAGAACCCGTCAGATTGGCACCCAATTCTTCTCGCAAAGTTTTCTCATATTATATTTAATTCTATGTAAATGTTATCGACAAAGAATACGACTTTCATTTAAAAGTGCGCTTGTTTGGCAAACAACGTGGAAACAAAATGAGCGAAAAGAGTGCTTGAACAAGTTCAAACACTCTTTTCATTCAGCGGAACAGTACAAAAACCGAAATAACTTGAAAAGCTTTTTGGCTCATCAGGCCCACAATTTACGTGTCACAGCATGTACCGCTACCCCTGGCATCTGACTGATCGTTGGTGGTCATCCGTTGTAAAACAAGTAGTGGGGATAACGTTAAGACAAGTGCATGTCAGTAAATTGAAAAATGGCCAAAAAACCAAACTAATGCCGTGCATATATAACCAAGAGAGGCCCAGTTTCAATAAAGAAAAAGTGGGATAATACCACCCTTATCGGATATCTAGATTCATGTTGCAAGAAATGACAGAAGTTGCCGTTAAGACCAAAGTATTCTTACTTTGGTGGACAGTCCGCTAGTGGACTGTTTTACCCGTAGACTTCTTGATTCAAGACTACCCGTCTTAAATCTTAGTTCACTGTTCAGAGCCATACCGTATTGTTGCCCTCCCTCTTCATTGAATGAATGATGAATGAATGATGAATGAATGAATGTTTTGGTATGGCGTGTAAAACATGTCTGTGTCGTTTCCCGTGTTTTCTTTTAGGTTATTTTGTTGTCCGTTTGAGGATGACGATATCTGTCGAAGCATCGTGTTTTGCCACTCATTGGAATAAGGGTCGAAAGAAACTTGGAGAAATTTTTATGTTTTTTTCACTTTATTTTACGTTGCTGTCATGCAGCCGTTTGCTTTGTGGGGAGAGTTTTGGCCCACGTAAGATTTCACCTCAAAAATATTTTACGTAAAAGGAATACACTTCATTACACTGAATACCAATAAAGGCATATGCATATTTGATGAGGATGTAAATATGAGTTTATTGGCAATATTTTGAAATAAAATAAGTACACAATGCATGCAGACTGCCGTCTTTTTGGCATATTATTGAACCCTGTGTGTCCAAAATTTTAGTGTCATTTTATTTTCGCATTTTCTTTGATTTTAGTATTATTTGCTTATGAGCAATGCCTTCTTTCGCTTGGATTTCACCCTGATGTCTGGTATGAAGCAGCACTGTTTTTAGAATGCCATAGCAAGGCATACATGGAGAAAGGCGTAAGTAAAACTACTTTTGTTATAATTTTTATATAGATTGTGGAACTTGTTAATTAGCCAAGCCATTGTTAAACTCCAATGTAAAACGTCAATCCAGATATGAGAATCGTCGACATTCTTTTACAGAGGGTTTTTACTCAAGATTAGTTTGTATATAAGCATTACCTAGATTTTTTAAAGTTGTTTTATCTTCCTTAAAGTACATGTTCCTTTCCGGCAACAGTACGCCTTTTGATGACAGATAATTCCCACGTTACCTCATTTTTGCTTTACCTTTTGCAGGATATGCAAGCGTCCCAGAAACTTGCCGAGGAAGTAGCCTCTCTGTATGAAAGAGCAACAACAACAAATTTGAAAAATAGTGAATTTCTTCATTTTGCCTACGCCGAATTCGAAGAGGTGGTTATGATAATGTTCGTCTTCTACTACTTTTATTACTACTACTACTACTACTACTACTACTACTACTACTACTACTACTACTGCTACTGCTGCTGCTACTACTACTACTGCTACTACTACTACTACTACTACTACTACTACTACTACTACTACTACTACTACTACTACTACTACT
>RDPX01000333.1:302938-337854 GCA_003991215.1 Morbakka virulenta
CTACTGCTGCTGCTACTGCTGCTGCTACTACTACTGCTGCTGCTACTACTACTACTGCTACTACTACTACTGCTACTACTACTACTGCTGCTGCTACTACTACTGCTGCTGCTGCTACTACTACTGCTACTACTACTACTACTACTACTACTACTACTACTTTGCTACTACTTCTACTACTACCACTACTACTACTACTACTACTACTATTACTACTATTACTACGTGCTGCCACAGCTAACAACTGTCATTGCTGGTACTTTACTTATATTACTTCCAATATTTTTTTGTTGTGATTCTCACTTTCTCTGTTTTGCTCTTTTCTTTTCATACCACAGTTTACCTTACATGTTGATTACCTGTTGATTTGATATCGTATTTTACTTTTATGAATAGCGATTGCATGTTACAATAATGTAAAATATTTAATTTCGTTAACTTTTTTAGAGTCGCAAGAGATTTCAGAAAGTGCATGAAATATACGGCAAAATTTTACAGCAAGACATCAACCCAACATTGGTAATTTTAAAGTTATTTTTTCCTTAAAGATCAATACATCCCCAAAGCTTAAATGGTTGGCCTGATCGTCCAGCTTTTTCTACCCCACCCCTTGTGTGTTTTACCACTTCTGTCTGCAGATGACAAAATGTCTGCCTTATTTTACAAATAAGCACCTGAGGGCACTAATATCTAAGAGGCAATTGTCAATGTTGACTCTGTAAAAAAGTGCCAAATAGAGAGATGTAAGATGTTTTTGTCGAATTTATTGTTCGTGCATTATTTCTATTAAATAACTTTACTGTTCGCGAAATTTGCTGTGTGCGCATTTTGACAGTGTTCCTCTGTCTTTTAGGAATTCCTGTGCAAAATGGCTTAAGAAATTAATTTTCTTGAATTGAAACTGTTTTCCTGTTGCCAAAACCTATTGTCACCAAAGTGATGTTAAATCTCTTCCTGGCTTTGTATTGTATAGGAAGACATTTTTAAAAAACCTGGCCCTTCATAATCTGGGACGTACTCTTGGACGGCCAAATATTGGAAAGGTTTTATCCGTGATCCCTCTAGTAGACTGTTCGTTGCCCCCATTGCCTTTATAGCGCAGGAGACACCGTTAGGTATGGTGTGCAAACCCATCAAATACGCAGAAACAAAAAAACAAGGTTGACATATGGAAATCAGAATTTCTGAATTCTTTACTTTATGGAATCGGTGAAAGCCATAGATATATTAGCTTTAACATGTCGTGAGCTTTTACCGAGCTTAGTAAAACTTACGACACATGATTTGTAGAAGTTCCTATATCTAACGATCACCAGTAGTAACTTGTTTTCATCGTTGTTTGATGGATTCAGACTTGGTTTTTCTTAATCCCACAAAAACAGCATTTTATTTGATACAGAAAAGTATCTGAGGTGAATGTGGTTAGAATAATAGGTATTAGGGTTCAATGGACTTTGCAGATTTAAAATAAGTTTGAAAGAATGCAAAACCCACGTCGCTAGTTACTATTTCAGAGGCTCGTGTATCTAGAATTTTCTAATATTTAGAATTGTATTAGAATATTGTGTAAATCTTCTGTTTTCGTTGCACTAATGGCTTTTAAAGGGAAGGAAAAAAATTCCTGTCCCGGGAATTGATTTTAGTTGCCTGTGTGAAAAGCAAAAATCCTGGGCTCTAGTCAATGCATTCCACTCCAACCGAGTCCCTTTCTTTCGATGTGCAAAGATTTTCTGACCAACAAGGAGAACTACAAATATATGCCACCAAATCATTTGGTATGCGACACGCCTAAAATAGATATCTTTGTAAATAGAAGAACATCAGGTGTTACATAAAATTTGCATTATTTTCAAAATGTCGAAAATTAAAACGAGACGAAATTATTAATAATGATTGGTGGTTGCTATTGTGATATATCAGTTTGTGAGTTTATCAAATGAAAGAAGAAAAAGCTAAGTGTTTTGCTGAGCATCACAAAGGCATAGAATCAGCAATGTCTTCTTTACAGGAAGGATTAAATATGACTACGAGGCCTATATAGTATAATCTTTAAATCTTTATAATGTTAATTAATACTTACCTTTTAATAAGATATTTCCAAATCAACCGCCATGTTCTCGAATATTTCGAAATATTTCATTTCTTTTATTCGAGCGGTACTTATGAAGGAAATTACTGGTAGCGTAATGATAATTTATTCGAACTTTACAAGTCATGTGTAGGATAAAATATTCATAAGAATGAAAACGTTCCTTTATGTTTCCAGGAACTAATGATGGTGCGGTATTTATAATTACAAAAAGATTTTACTATGAAATTAAGGAATCAGAAGAATAAGGGATAGGGGAGAAGGCCCTGGTTATATTTTTAATGATTAATTGAAATAATGTTGCGTCGTTCGAATTTCGAATTTTTGCCAGAAAACCATGTGAAACTCTTCTGATAATTTCATTTCCATGCAGATACTTTTTTATTCTTTTTCCTTATTCTTAGTCTTTTGTATAAGTATTAGCATGGAAAGTGTTCTAAGAGACGCTTGTCATGGTATGGTCATATTGTACGCCGAGATAAGGACCATAGAAATAACTAGACGTTCACTGGAAATGAAGGTTGCGGGTAGCCGTCCACGGGGTAGGTCTAAATTGAGATAGATGGATAAGGTCAACTCTGACCCGCGAAGATATGACATTACACCAGACATGGCTCCAGACAGGGAGCAGTGGTCAACCGTGGTTTCCCATGTCGACACCAGCAATGACAAACAAGTTGAATAGGGTGAACAACAGTACCATGGGAAGTGTTCTGATAAGCTGTCCTCAGTCTTTGCAATAAATTTCTCTGTGAATGTAGTTTCTTTCCACGGTCGGCTAAATTGTGGGAACTACTTGAATTTCGAGTGCTTTCCTCCCGCATGTCGAGTGAGTGTTTTAAAGTCCAAGGCCAACTCATGTGTTTGGCCTGATCTCCTTCTTTTTGGCTTTCTTTACGGTTCCATATACTTTGTGGCTTTATGCCCTGTATGGTTTCTAACCATGAAAAAAGCAAAGAAAAAACCCGCCGAAGTCATATCTATCTGTGAAGTCAAGAGCCCAACAATTCAGTAAATATTTTCGTGTATTCTACACATTAAACCAATCTGAAACATATAAAGAATACAACTACTCATTTTTATGACTACAATGAGAGACAAAACATGACATAAGTTTTAATCAAGAATGTTCTGTAGTCAGCAATAGCTAACAACAACTAGATCTCGATTTTCAGTACCGTGCTCATCAATTTCTCTATCCATTTTCAGACGTATATTCAGTACATGAAGTTTTGTCGACGCGCTGAAGGAATAAAGGAGAGTCGTAATGTATTTAAAAAGGCTAGAGAAGATTTAAGAGCACAATATCAAGTAAGTAAATACACAATTCATTTTCGTTATTTCGCTCCCTTTAATGCCTTTTTTCCATTTTTAGAGAAGACGTGCGTCGTACATGTATGTATGAATGTATGTATGTATGTGTATGTATGTGTATATGTATATGTACGTATGTAAGTATGTATGTGTGATGTGTATGTTTGTGTGTGTTTGTATGTATGAATGTATCTATGTATATATGTGTTTGTGTGTGTAAAAGGGGAGGTTTCGTTAGATGAGGTATTCGTATACTAGACTCCTTGGTAAGCCAAAAGATTTCCCCTCGATTCATAGTTGTTTCGTAGTTGGTAAGTTAATTTTCATCTCTTTATTTATGATCAAGTTCTAAATGTTCACAGTGTTTTTGCCCGTTTCTACCCCAATTGGCTTTTATTGAAACAGAATAAAGTAAATTGCACCACCGATCAGCTATGCTTCTTTCTTGAAGGGCCTTTTTTGATATGTTTGTTTTTTCTTTAGCATCATTCATTTTTTTCTTTAACGTCCTATTGCCCATTCTGAAGGCTTGGACGATATCCTTGTTACATGGTACTTAATCGAAACAATGGAGATTTTTATTGCCGGATGCCTTTTTCGGACATCAGCCAACGGGGTTATTTTGTGAGATACAAATTGTTCTCTCGGGGAAATTAATTCCCGACCCTTCTTGGTTGCTGTGCAGCTGCCTCAACCAGAATGTCAGAGATAACGCTTCAAATATCGTTACTGTCAGGGTTTTATAAAGAGTAGAGGGAAAACTGGCCAATGGTCCAACAATGAACTAAAACATACTTAAAGCGTCGAGTCCTTTCATGAAACAAAACCAAGGTTATCCAGAGAGGTTCTTACCTTATATTTAGTTTTTTGTTGATTTGGTTTATAAACACATACGTGACATTTAATACTAAGAAAACTAAGACAATGGTGATAAGTAAGAACTTCACCAACCTACTATCAACATCACCATAGATGGCTCAAATATAGAACAAGTACCAAAATTTATATATCTCGGACAAATGATCACCGAAGATGGTAGATGCGAAGAGGAGACAAAGAGAAGAATAGCAATAGCCAGAACAACTTTATCCAAAATGCGTAAGGTGCTAACATCAAGAAAGATACCTTTTTATCTAAGAAAACGTATTCTTCAGGGTTATGAATGGTCGGCTCTTATGTATGGTGCAGAGAGTAAACGAGTAGCAGCCTGTGAAATTTGGATGTATAGAAGGATGCTTAAGATATCATGGACGGAAAAGGCCACAAACAGAGCAGTGGTACGAAGCATAAACGTCAAGAAAAGACTGTTCAATATCATATAGGCAAAGAAACTGAAATATTTTGGCCACCTAATTCGTCAGAATTCTTTACACCGAACACTTCTAGTAGGGAAAGTAAATGGAAAAAGAGGAAGAGGAAGAATGAGAACACCATGGTTTATTAACATCAGCCAGTAGACAGGATTGAAACACTCCGAAACAATACGCCTGGTACATAGTCGTCGCGAATGGAGAACCATAGCATCCAACCCTCGACCAGAGGACGGAACCAATGAATGAATGGTGACATTTGAAATGTATCAATGTTTGTAAGGGATAGAATGTGGTCATAGAATTTAATGTTCAAATAACAAGCCTAATTGACTTTCTCTGGCATCGGAAACGCTTCTAAACTTTATGTTGTTTATTGTTTACTGTTTTGTAGGTGTACACGGCCGCAGCATTGCAGGAAAACTACTGCAATAAGGTAAACATTTTATATTAATTACAACGCTCACGTTTTTAACGTATTTCAACGCCAATAATGACTTAAACGTAATACATATTTGTTAATGAGATGACATTTTGAAGTTAAGTGGTACAAAATTCCGATTGAATTATAAAATATATTTGTCAGGATAAGAAACGTGTAGTCTTTTATATTCTTAGTGTGGTAGCCTGTTAGTGTACGGCTTTCAAGCTATCTTGTGCGAAGTTTATTCTTGATATCTTTAGGAAGCGCTAACTTAACTGGAAAACCAATCGTTTGCTAATATATCTTAATGAAAAGTCTTGTTGCGTCTTGACGTGCACGCGCTGCCTTTATAGGGGCATTTGAGTCGAAATGTATTATAATAACTCCAGTTTTTCTCGTGGCATAGTGAAGAAGTGAACGAAAATCCAATTTTCATACTCAGCCATCCGATATTGCCAAGGCCAATGGCGTTGAGCTTCTCCTTTCGTTCTTTTTCACAAACTTTTACGTTTAAACGGTAGAAGACCACTGGCAAATCTCTTTCTATTTTAAAAGTGGTACAGTACATGACCCAGGATTTACATGAGGACAATTTACAGCTTGTTTCTCAATCTTTTCGAACTTTCAGGATGGTAAAGTTGCAGCAAATATATTTGAGCTTGGACTAAAGGTAAGTTGATTACTTGTAAAAAATGCAGAATATTTGACTTTTAATCTTTAACCTTTGGCTTTAAATTTTTATCTCTGCCAAGTTACATTTTAATTGTTCTTCAAATCCTGTTTAAACGGTTCTTGACAATTGATTGGATGGAGGGAGGGGGAAGGACAAGAAACAGGTGTAAGAAGCTAAGTAACTAAACCATAAGATTGCTATTTTTTCACTAACATACTGGTGTCAAATCAAGGAATCTTAAAATTTTATTTCTATCTTCATCGCCTTCATAGTTGTAGTCGTTGACCTTTGGCCTATGTGTAAGCATGTCATACGATATCTCTCTATACATTATTGACCTTCTTTAAACCCAAAAAACTTAAAATGTAATTCGCATCCAATGACGTCATTTTGGGTGAGTGTCAGTCAGAAAAATTCTTAGAAATTGTCTTTTGTTGTACTACTACTACTACTACTACTACTACTACTACTACTACTACTACTACTACTACTACTACTACTACTACTACTACTACTACTACTACTACTCCTGCTACTACTACTACTATTACTACTACTGCTACTACTACTACTATTACTACTACTGCTACTAATATTACTACTACTGCTACTACTACTACTACGTCTGCTACTACTACTACTGCGTCTGCTACAACTACTACTACTACTGCTACAACTACTACTTCTGCTGCTACTACTGATGTTGATGACGTATTTGTTGTCGATGTTTATAGTTTGTACATTTCACTGTAAGTGATACAAGATTGGCCGCTTGTACCTAAAGAGCTAATGGAAAGATTCACGGAGCTAACTAAGGAAAAGCATGAATATAAATCACGAATCGAAGGAAGATATTCTTTATATTGGTGGGCAACATTCTTTGTCCAGGTTTGTTTCATACCCCAGTGTCAATTCAAGTATGTATAACTGCTACTGAGGTGTAACTAAGAACAAATCAAGAAGTATGATATCTCCAGGTATGATAAGAATCCACAGATATAGGCGTATGTGGTTCATCCTTCAAGAGATTTAAGAGCTCCTACAATAAACTGTAATGCTGAGTTGTGTCCCTAAGTATAATGACGCTCCTGAAGGAAATAATAATGATGATGATGATGATGATGACGATGGTAATGATGATAAATATTAGCCCTTCTCACTGCAGCATAGGAACAAGCCAGGCAATTCAAAAAAAAATGTATACAACACCACATTTCTAAGGAATAAGTGTCGAATCTGTGTCAACGCAGTGAAAACAGTAGCTCATACCGTGAGCGAATCCAAAACTCTAGCCCACACCCAATATGAAAGAAACCAAGATAAAATGTGTTCACATCTTCACTGGAGCTTGTACCTCAACTGATTTTTTTATATTTAAGAACCATGCAAGATATAAAGCCATTAAGTCCATGGAATTGTGACGAGATGACAGTTAAAAAGATTGGCCCAAGAGTTAAGACTTAAACGAAGACTTAAAAACATTCATCTTCCAATGAACGAAAGTACTCTTGAAGCCAAATAGTTCCATAATGTAGCCGTCTGAGGAAAGAAACCACCTTTATAAAGAGATTTATTAAGACGAGGACCGACAACTACGATGAGTCATACGAGATGCAACGAACAGAGCTGTTACCAACGAGGAAAGCTCATCAGAACACCTCCTATGATGATATCAGTTGAAAAGACTCCACATTTCATTAGTGAGACAGGGGTTGAAGGGTAATAGCAAAACCAAGAACTATTAAGTTACAAAAACCTTCCTGAGAATATCAGGATGAGATGAGGGACCACCAGCTGTGTCAACAAAACTCCATGGCACGACAGATGGTAGATCTATGTAGGTACAAAACTGCTTCAGGCACAAAGAGCCAACCTTATTAGAAGCAAGACTTTCCATTAGATTAAATATAAGAACCTTAAGAAAGATCTGGAGAAATGACATTCCAACTTCATACAAAGCAACTTCATCAGGGGTAACATCTTAATAATTTTTCATAAATATTAGATATAAGGACTTAGCTTTCTATTGAATGACATCAGTTGCTTTTGTGCCGCATTGAAAGAAACCAGCCAATTCTTTCCCCAGTCTCTGACAGCCTTACGTTTAGGGTTATTATCCTCACCAACTTTGGCTTGTTCCTGCTGAATTGCCCTGTGGCCACTTGTCGGGAAAAAAACGGAATTTGGCAGTTCAATCACATTGAAACCGAACATAGAAATGATTGCAATAAGGGATGGCGAAAGGAACAATGAGCATTGCTTGATTTTGTTACCAAGACTAGGTACAAACGTTTCAATATCAACCCGAACCCGTTCTGTGAATGTGGTTGTAGTATCAAAGGCTGATTTGCTTAAGACTGAACCCCAAAGAGTATTACCAAAAAATTGTCCGCCTGACCACACTCAAAAGTTGGAACAGAAGTAATAGTAGTAATAGTAGTGGTATTAATATTTTTTTTGTTATTATCATTATCAAACTAGCTCTATCTCGTGTCTAAACTAACCGCTGTCGTCATTCGTTGGACTAAATTTTTTTTTTCTGAAGTCGCGACGAAGGCGCTGGAGACCTCCTTGGGGATATTCAGGTAAGCGAGGAAAAAGAAAGATGCAGTGAATGACGAAACCTGTACACAGGTGGGTGCGAAGAGTCACAGTTTAAGTAGAACGGGGCCACGCACGCACACGTAGCGCTGCATAAACAACTACCGAAATAAGTTATATACTTCCCTACGTTTAATGAATCAGAAGGAATCAACATTAATATTTCACAGCATTCATGAATTTTTATCCTGAAATGGTATCTCAATAGTATAGTAGTTTCTTTTATTTATCTTTAATGCCAATATTTGATCTTAGTTTGCTTTTCTTTTTCGTTGTGTTACAGAAGTACAGTGAAGAACCAGCCTATGCTATCTCATACCTTGACCACAAGACGCATCTAAATGGTAAGGTGTATTCCTTGTATTCACCCGGTTATTGCTATTTCATACCTGGAACACAAGACACAGCAAAATTGTGTTTGTTATGGCATTAAACGGTTATGGATTGGTATTTATTTCTGTACTCCCCTGATATTTTTCTTAAAATTAACTCTGGTGTGTTTTTTGGCTGTTAAGACCTAGGTCAATCTTTTGAACTGTCTTACTTATTTGTGTTTCTGTGACAGATAGCATGTAACCTGATTTCTTTTGATTTCTTTTAAACTTATTTGGGTATTAGCACTGATGATTGACAGATGCTGAACAGCTTCTGCTAAAATACATCTTATTAAAATCAAATAGAATAAATTTGGTTTTATTACAATAATTCCATCCCTTTCTTTTTTTCTTCTGTATTGACCCGTTTGGATTACCTTTTCTTAACAACATTCTTGATCAGTCTTTATCTATCAGACTTGACCCTCTTTTGTTTTGGGGAGCCACGGTGTTGTTTTGTTTATTTCAATTCGGCTTATATATATATATATATATATATATATATATATATATATATATATCGTATGAAAATGAAACAGAATAAATTATTGCATTGTTACAATAATTGCAGAATAAGCTTGTATTTTAATGTTTCACTTCTTTCTTTTTGGTTAAATATAGAGGATAATAACACGCGAGTTCTTTATGAGAGAATATTAAATGGGATGTCAAAGGAAAAATCAAGGTAAGCATCCAGTTTTCCAGTCAATTATGCCTTCCTTATGTCATTCTATATGGATATTGTGAATTTCATACATGATAGAATCACAAACGTAAGACGCGTCCATCAGGACAGACGGCTCTTTAAGACGATTCT
This sequence comes from Morbakka virulenta, assembly GCA_003991215.1. Lineage (NCBI taxonomy): Eukaryota > Metazoa > Cnidaria > Cubozoa > Carybdeida > Carukiidae > Morbakka > Morbakka virulenta. Next base: position 312,541 of record RDPX01000333.1, read on the forward strand.
GGATCGTCAGCATGAGTTTATGGGTCACTGCATAAGGAAGGGGGAGTTGGAAGACCTTTGTCTTGATGGAAGGATGATCAAGAAAAGAGCAAGAAGTAGTCAAAGGAAAATGTACCGGAATAACTTCAAAGAATATCTTGATGCTGGTAATAAACACCCGCGCAAGAGCTGGGACAGTGCATGAGACTGATCATCATCGGTTCGTCTCGGCCAGTTTCGGGCATGACACTTATGATGACGCCTTTCTTGCCACATAAGACGTTGTTCCGTGTTGTAGCTTGCCACACAGTCTAATCCAGGCATTGTTGCTGTCTCCAAGCCTTAAAAAGTTTTAAGAAGCCTGTTTGAGATTTACAAAGAGTTTTTTTGTAATGACCTATTCTGGACAGAGTGATTTCTGTTTTAGGAAACAATAAAGAAAAATATGGGAAACTTTTTTTTCTACCTCAGATATTGCTCATATTTTGCTGCTATTACCGTAAATACCTATGTGATACCTACCTCTGATGAAATAATAGAAAATACGTGATATTAAATTTAAACGGCTGTGATAAATATTGCCTTAATTGCAAGTAATATTAAGTAATATTGGGGAAGTAAAACATGCCTATAATAAACTGAATTAAACGGAATCAAAAATGGACTGCGCTTATCAAATGTGCAATGTAACTTCGTTTGGAAGCACAGTTGCTTTACAACTACTTATGTGTGAAACAGTATTGGAAATAAGTTTGAATACTGCTACTGAGTGCAAATACTTTGTTGAGAAGTTGCGTTTCCAATGTCACAAGACATCCCGTAATATCAGAAATTAAAGCGCGTACTTTATTTTTTACTGTCCGGCTTTATTTTACGCACACTAACCATCAATGCAGAATAAATACAAATCCAATAAGGTAACTTACACGCCAAGTATGGATGCAAAATATACGGTAGAGAGTTAATGGACTATTCGAAAAGATTAGTTTAGAAATCAAAACGCCATATGATGCGCGTTAGGTATTTGTGCTCCTAGTTTATTTAATAGAAGACAACCAAATAAAGCAAGTGGAAGCCTTTAATTACATAGGTAGTATGATAAGCTCAGGCGGAAGAAGCATCAAGGAGGTTTTCCAACGGATGCTAAAGCTAATGAAGTGCAGATCACTTTCCATGAACACCAAAATTCGAATTATGAACTGCTACATCATCCCGGTACTAACATCTGGTTGCGAGAGCTGGACACTAACACCAGCACTGGAGAAGTCATTGGAGGCAACAGAAATGTGGATGCTTCGACGTATGCTACGAATTTCTTCGACAGAACGGGTGACGAATGTCGAAGTCCTCAGACGTGCAGGGTACGAAAAGAATCCATCAGGAAGAGACAGCTCTCCTTCCTAGGACACGTGATACGGAAAGAAGGCCTTGAAGAACTGGCGCTGTCAGAGAAAGTGCAGGGAATTAAAGGAAAAGGCAGACCAAGGAGGACATATATGAAGAGCATATCAGAGTTCACCAACAACAGCGAAATGCAACTACGGAGGGCAGCAAAGAACAGGGACCTGTAGCGAAGCATGACCGCCAACGTTCTGTGAGGACACGGCACCTGAGGAGGAAGAAAGTTTATTTATCGCTTATGATTTTACTGCACTTTGGGGCATTTGTTTAACAGAGGTTGATTTTTCCCATTTTTCTCATTTCAGGGATGTTCTGCATAGCTACTTACAATTCGAATCCCAGTTTGGTGATCTGTCAAGTACACTTAAAATCGACAGAAGATTTGTAGGCTCAATGGATGAGGTAAATACTCGCTCTTGCAACTAGTATTTTCGGCAGCTTTGACTATGACAATAATTTCGACGCAGTAAACTGATTTTTTTAATTGCGATTAAATTTTTGTTTTACGTATTTTCCTAAATGTTATTACTGAGAACTTCGGTTTCATATTGTTTAAAAGTATTTCATTTTGTTTGCTAATTTTAGAAATAGTGGTCATTAGTATTTTGAGACCTCCATCAGAAAATGCAACATGCCTGCTGCTCAGAACACTGCAGGGAATACTAGGGATCTTTATCTTGATCACAATAATTAGATTCCAGTTCTCCTTTGATAATACTTATTTGCGCACTTACCGGTTCCTATTACAGCACAGATCCAAAGCGTAGAACAGTGGTCTTATTTGTTTGAAGTGGCACCTGAAACATACACCTTTAAGTCATTTAAAGTGAGTGGTGGCATCATTTATTTCTAGAAGACCTTACCAAGGCCAATAAATGACTCATTTGACTTTTTTATTTTATGTAGTTCAAACGCTCGTTGACCCACTTTTCAAGTAGAAAAAAATTCAAGCTAACATACACCGTTCAGTAATCTTTATTTCATTCGTCTTAATTTGTTCAGGATTACGAGGATAAAGATACAGTGTCACTCATTGAGCGTTATAAATTCATGGATCTCTCCCCAGTGACCCAGAGTGAACTGAAAAGTATAGAATTCAGGGTAAGTTTTACATTGTTTAGTATTCAGCTTTACTGTGAGAATCACTTGACTTTTACTATTCCGTTATGGGGTTATGTTGGGTTTGTATACTCTTCAAATATGTAACAATGGAGCTTTGTCACTCTCACTTTTTGAGTGTTACGAGAAGTTCGATTTTGCTTATTTTTACATCGTTTTCTCCCATCCTTTTTAATATGTCTATAGGTTTAATTTTTGAATTATGACGCCTGTCAAAATAATGCCTATATACGCTATGTGGCATATTTAATCAACTGGGCAGAACCTGAAATTCATTCTTTCATGTAACGTACAGAGATATTTCTGTAGAGCGATTGTTTAATCATTTATAATGCCAATAAATGGACTATGACATCGAAACTAGAATTTAAAAAATTGTGTTTGCACATGAATGCTGGGAGTAGCAGGCAATAAAAGCTGGAAAGAGCACCCCTCTGACAACATACTGTATAATTGAACCCCCCTTGGATCAGCTAATCAATTCGTCAACTAAGATAAGCTTCATTAAACATTACTAAAAAGTGCACCAGCTGGTAGTGTTTTGTTATGGGGGCCTCAAAACAACAACGGGACGGCCAACTTAAGAATGATTTAGACAAGAAATGATAAATGGATGGTAGCAACAATTGTACGCATTCAGACAGGCTGGGCGTACCATTCTTTTATTGCCTAAACTTGGTTAAAGGCATTTCAGGGTGATGGTATTAATTCGTTCGCTTAAGTGTTAAGGGAGACCAGGTGCTAAAAAATCAACTTGAAGACCTCCAGCCAAATAGGGTGACCCTGATTTTTTAAGTATCAAATATGTAATAAATCACTAGTAGTGTTGTTCTTTCCTAAATTAGTGGACAGCGCCAGATATGTATAGTCTTAACAGGACCTATGTTATTTCAGGTATGTTGTATATATGAATGGCACCGTGGCTTAATAGGTAGTGCAACTGCGCCGTAACCAAAAGGCCCCAGGTTCGATTCCCTAAGCGAGCGACGTTGGAACTTCACAAGAAAAAAAGCCATTGGTTGGCGTCAGGAAGGGCATCCGGCCAAGAAATTCCTCACAGCCAAATCCAAGTCCCTATCCCTGTGAAGGGCACCATCTGAGCCTCAGTTACTGAGGAAAAATGACGTTAAAAAAAGGAAGTTGTATATATGTATGCTATAGTATGTTGGGGGATTTTGTAATTCTTTATTCGATTTTGCCTTTGTCTAGAATTCCTCAAGTTCATCAGGCCAACTACCACTTGAGGTGCAAGTCATTACACCTCAAGATGCCGAGGCAAAAGCACAGTACCCAAAACCAGATATTGCACAAATGAAACCGTTTAAACCAGTGTCATCTGGCATGTTAAGTAAGTCCAATTTATTTTCTGTGTATTGTTAGACTGATAGTATATTACTGCAAGACAAGAACAATCTTCCTGCTTCCCTTTCGATCGTTGTAAATTGTAAAGTACGGAGCACAGCGCTTTTACATGCTGCATCTTTAGCGATAAACCTGCAATATAAACAGAGGAAATATTAATACAACCAGGGTACTAAGTTGTATTCTAATACGACTCGAAAAGAATAGTGGCCAAGGGCTCCTTCTCCACCCTTTTTACCTCCATTCTCCTCACCTTGACAAAAGGAGCAGGAGAAGACATGGATATTGTGGAAGGATATGTGTTATGAATACATGCTCAATAGATGCCGAAGGGTCGAGATAAAGTAAGGTACAGGAAAAAATAAATGACCTTAAGTGAAAAATTAATTTTGCCTATTTTATCCGGTTGAGAATGCCTAATTGGTAGCGCGAATGGTCTAAAAACTTTTGTGCCTGGTTTGAACCCATGTTGATGTAACCTTAATTTTACAATTTTTTGTTGTTTTTCGATTTCCAAATTCTCTCTTCCAAATATTATATTTATGAAACAAGATACGGTTAACTGTAAAGGAGATCCTTTTCATTCTGCTGTTTCGCTTAAAGAAAATGCAAAATAGAATGTAGTCAGGAACATATCTTAAAGGCTTTTGGTCATTACGACATTTTTGTCATCTTTGAACGAAAATTCTCCTAAGATATTTAGTGGGCCTAAAGCACGCCTTCGTACGACCCTGATGATATGCTGCAGGCGAAAGATGAAGGTACTCAAGCCACAATAATAATAGGATCCAATAAGATCTACACAGCGCGAATTGTTTGAGACGTAAAATACATTCATTGTGAACCATGACAGTATGGTTCAGTACACTAGTTTCTTTTATGGTATAAATATGATATAAAGCTTTTGTTTTAAGTTAATCATAAAAGAATTAGTTGGAATCCCTTTTTTTAAATCAGAATTGGCCTTTTCATTTCTTGTATAAAATTTAAAGTTTTTCAGCAAATTCTATTCATTTTTTGTATTTTTTGTTTAGGTCTTGGACCCCAGGTAGCACCAGGAGGAGTCTTTCCACCACCACCAGCAGCCCTGCAAGTCATGGCGATGTTACCACCACCCAATTGTTTTCATGTAAGCAACTGTATTTCTTTCTATTTCTTTTCGATATTACCATACTCTTCCAATTTGTATTTCATCCTTGATGTTTATTATCTGTTGTTATATTTAAGGGAGAAGGGGCATTATTATGCCACAGATCTTTTTTTTTTCACCATAAACTGTTTATTCCTTACTTGTGACATCATATGTGACGTCATATCTGACGACAGTTATAGGGTTACCTAAACATTTGCTTGTGTATTATAGCTTCCAACTCATTTTGTTGCGACGACTCCACAAAATGACAGAGCAATTTTTAATTCTTGTTTATGGCGGGCGTATATGGTCGGTTATACTGCCGCCATATACCAGTGCCCAATAATTTGGTAGAATTGAATGTTTTGTTACTTTTCACGATTAATTTCACTGTCATTGAACGATTAATTTCACTGCCATTGAACGATTAGGTTCACTGTCATTGAACGATTAATTTCACTGCCATTGAACGATTAGGTTCACTGTCATTGAACGATTAATTTCACTGTCATTGAACGATTAGGTTTACTGTCATTGAACGATTAATTCCACTGCCATTGAGCTATTAGGTTCACTGTCATTGAACGATTAATTTTACTGTCATTGAACGATTAGCTTCACTGTCATTGAACGATTAAGTCCACTGTTATTGAACGATTAATTTTACTGTCATTGAAAGATTAGTTTCACTGTCATTGAACTATTAGGTTCACTGTCATTCAACGATCAAGTCCACTGTTATTGAACGATTAATTTCACTGTCTTAGGGTTGATACTGTAGGCTAATTAGAGATCTTCCTGTAGTTGATCAGATTGGATATACTTTGTTTGTTTGTTTGTTTTATAGTTGATGATTTTACTGTGTTTTATTTTCTTTTAATCTTCTTTCTTTGATAGAAACCGATTTTTTAGTAATTGTAAATGCTAGCATGAAATCTATTATGTCAAAGTTTTAATTTCTTCCTTACCCTTTCTAGTCTGGTTTTTTTTAATATAAAAAATTGGTCAGATTATTTACTCTCTTACTCTCTCTACCACATATGGCATCTTGTAAACCCTCCAGGTAAAATCAGCTCTTTTACTTTCTTCCACGTTACCCCTTTTGCTCTTCTCCGTATCTTTTATATTCAACAGTTTTTTAGCTGAATTGTCAATCTCTACTTATGTCAAGGCTGAAAATATGTTAATTCACCTTCGAATAATTTTCTTTAATTTTTGGACATAGTCATTCGTCCTGTTTCTATTTACGTGATATCGAAAGTAGTCGACGACACAGTTGCTTCATAGCTCTTCCTAGCAAGATCAGCTCCTTATTCTTTACTGCCCTCGCTTCAGCACTATAATGCAATTACAATACTAACGCTTGTAATGGTTACAAAATAATGATAATAATACTACTACTACTACTACTACTACTACTAATAATAATAATAATAATAATATGATCAGAAGTAATGATAACAGTAATCGAGATGCAAGTCAATGAGGATAATATTGCCAGTGGTTGTAATAACGATGATTGCAGCAGTAATAATTGTTATACTGATGGCTTTATTTATCACGTTGGCAATGATGATCATGTAGGTTTTATGAAAATTGAAGTAAAAACTGGGTTGCTTGCCATTTCGTTAATTTATTAGATGTTAATGAATTCCATAGTTTTACAGCCTTACTTTACAATATATGTGTGAAGCCTTTTTGGATCTTACTGTTTACCTTTCCTTACTAGGGCCCCTTCGTTATCATTGATGAATTGCTAGAAAGCATCACTAACTGCAAGCTCGTGGAACCACCCAAAGGAGCGAAAGGTAAGATAGGCAGAGGTGTCACAACACTGAAACTGGTTGTCGTAGGCTAAATACCAGGAAATAGATGTCCACACTGAAAGTGTGGAACATGTCCGAGTGAGCAAGCGAGCATCATCCAAAAGATAAATGTACTGTAATGTAATGTTCAGCATTATTACTCTTACATTAGCGTCATCACGCCGTTTCGAAAGAAAAGAATCATCTGGTCTCCCACAGACGTGGAAGTGTCGTGTCAAATTTCATATTTGATTTTGCATGACGTAATGACCGGACTCACTGAAGAAAAGCTGAAAAACATACCTTCAAAGATTTGTGACATGGTTGTTGTGTTGAAATCTTCTGAAAAACTTTTTAAAAATTTGGATTTGGAAAGAAAAACGTTTCTTTTTCGCACTAAAATTACGTCGTTCAAAACAAAAACAAACCTTCAGTAAAATAGCTCACTTTTCACTACGTACGCTTGGCAAAAATCACTAAATAAACTGTTTTGCTCAGAAGGATGATATTTACTAATATAATTTTAATTTCTGACCAGTCAGACAAATACAAGTACCGTTTTGGAATTTCGTAAGGGTGGAAATTTCAGGGCCTAGCTGTACAGTACATAAGTAAATTTTGACTGTTGGAAGGAGAATAATAGCAGAAAATAGCATATTTCAATCAGCAAAACCTAAAATTTTGTATTAGTTTTGGGATTTTATATTTCTCCCTTATTTTTGAATTAGACCATCCTTGTCTTTCCTTAAGTTATTATCACATCTCCCACAATAAATNAAAATTACCAGATGGGTTAAACATTAAACGAACAATTATTTTGAAAAAGCACCACTTTTCACTACGTACGCTTGGCAAAAATCACTAAATAAACTGTTTTGCTCAGAAGGATGATATTTACTAATATAATTTTAATTTCTGACCAGTCAGACAACTACAAGTACCGTTTTGGAATTTCGTAAGGGTGGAAATTTCAGGGCCTAACTGTACAGTACATAAGTAAATTTTGACTGTTGGAAGGAGAATAATAGCAGAAAATAGCATATTTCAATCAGCAAAACCTAAAATTTTGTATTAGTTTTGGGATTTTACATTTCTCCCTTATTTTTGAATTAGACCATCCTTGTCTTTCCTTAAGTTATTATCACATCTCCCACAATAAATACCTCCCGAAAATAACTGTTTCTCATCGTTAATTTGTGTCAGCTATCCAACTGGATCGACAAATGCAACCCAGTGTCCAGTCAACCACATCTTTCTTTATAATAACCAGCAAATACTTTTCGTAAAACAACTTTATTGGAATCAGTCAAATCAGTCATTTCTGTTTATTATTGCAAATCTTATTGGCTAGTCATCTGAATAATAAATTTACAAATAGGAACGCGAAATTTTATTCTGTTAGCAAGAAAATGAAATTTCCGGAGAAAAGAATAAGGTTTTCAAACTTTAAATTACACTTAAGACGAAAATGGAGAAGGAAGACAAGAAAAGATTGTATTAAAGAGAAAATAAATGAATGTAATATATCCTTGTTAAAAATGTAACACAATCACTACAATGTACAACAGACGGGATTTTGTGAATAGGTAGATAGCATGATACGTCCCGGCAGTTACGCGCTTACGGTGTCACTCAGTCTAAATGCATATGCATCTCTAAACAAACCATGGAATATGTTTTAACACAGAATTGGGATAATTTTAAGCGCAAGTGTAGTGATTCGAAATACGTAATCCAGTAATGTCTTGCCGAAGAGCTAAGCACCAATTATTGCGCCTGGCTGCACACATCTAGCTTTCATTGAAATATTACTATTACCTACGGAAGCAGTAGCACGCCGCCAATAAGACTTGACCCACATGTCATTTACAATGTCAGCCGTTAGAGGGCCATTTCTGGGGTTTTTTTTCAATATTCATCCACTCAATGGTTTCAAATCCGTCTCTTCCCCGAACTTCTGTGCATTTTTTTGATAAGTAGGTTAAAGATTGATATGAAATATACGTTACTTTACGAAGTCTTTTATTGCTAGAAAGTTTGTTATTTTATTAGCTTCTTCACAAAATATGTTGTTTGACCTTTTGTGTTCCCACATTAATAACGTTGTTGTTGTTGTTGTGTAAGCTGCTGGAGCCAGATTATAAGACCACCCCGGTGAGCTCGATCCGGCTTCATGAAACGGGAAACAAACCTCCCCTCACCTCCAAACAAGTGAATATCTACAGCCCACAGCAACGGCCCCCCAATATGTATCTGTGACCAAGTGAGTAGGTTGCACCGGGAATATCTCTGCCAACTACAGGGGCGTCGAAGACGCACATTTCTTGGTTAGCTTTTCGTTGGTGACATAGAGCCAACAGTTGTGCCACCTATACACACCAGCAAGGGCGACACTGAAAAGCAACTGCAACCTACAACCAAGGCAGACCGATTTGGAAAGAAACCAGAAACAATAAACCTTCACTTACCACTGGAGGCGCCACAAATTCCAAAAGAATTCTCCAAATCGACGACGAACCAGACTCGAAATCACATGAACGACGAGATCGATTTCTTCCACGGAAGAACAGCTTGAAACGAAGGCTGTTCGTTACCAACCAGTCAGGAAAACTAATAATAACTTAATAATTTCTATATGTCAGTGTTTGTCACAGCCAGTTTCCGCTTCGTACCGCATTCCGGTAGCAGATTTCCTTTTACTTTTTAGTTTTTTGGTTGTCATTTGTAAAGCGATAGATTTGTATCTTTTAGTATTTTGTCTTTGTAATTTACAATGAGCCTCTGCTTCATCCCTTTGCAGCTGCTGTTGTTACAAACGGTGTCGAAGAAGAAGCAGATAGAAAAGGGCTGAAAAGACATTTACCCGATACACATGGCGAAGACAGTGACGATGAGACTGTAGCCCCACCTGTTCATGATATTTACCGCATGCGACAGCAAAAAAGGGTACACGTTAGTTGAAACTGGCACGGCTGGAGAAGTCATCAGTAGAATGAGGTTTTAAAATTTGAGTATGGTAGTTTGTTTACAATTTGCCATTGATAGATTGTGGAGATGGTAATATGTTACATTTTGGGTGTACTTCCGGATTTTTCCGTAAAATGACAGTTTGGAAACAAGAGTTGCATTCACCTTTGTACATAATCCAGGTGTTTTTATGCATTGGGGAAAATGAATAGCTTGCCTTACATTACTAAAAGAGAATAACAGGGATTTGGGTTCTTGCAACTCAATTTTAAATGACTACTTCAGAAAAGTGATTCATGGTCGTTAGCCACCGAGACAAGTGGAACATTGTAACAGTGAATATTCCACACCATTCGTTGCCCATTAAAGAAAAGCTCTTTTAATAAGACCTGTTTTCTGCAAATTCTGAGTTCCTTCATTTTAGCCCATATACCAAATTGGACTTTTGAGGTTACTTCATCTTTTGGGTTGCTCACTCAAAAGTAGCATGTCAAGGGTTGTTTACCAGGGAGGTGTTATTTTCTTGCAGACAAGATACAAATGTGCAGTTAATAGAGAAAATACGGTAGATTTATGTTCTAAATTCTTGTTACATAAAGTAATAAGTGGGTGTCCACAGATGAAAAGGATGTACGTTCGCTCTTTCCGGGATATTCAATATCAAACGAAAGAAACAATCAGTTTCTAGGACGTTGTATGGAACGTAACCGTGCTTGTGTCGTCAAGATAAGAATTGGTCTGCAATCAGAAAAGAGATGCAACAAGCCAGATTTGCTTCAAAGATTAAAAAATACTTCCTGCCTCCCACTCCACGTATGTACATTTTGATTATTTTCGTTAGCATCTGTGGATGAAGGTAGGTCTTTTTCCCCGCGTGAAAAAAAATTTTAAAAAATAGTGAAACGTGCCGCAAGTATGCGCCTCCAGGAAACCTGTCGTACTAACATGGCCAATAATTCCGAAAATAATTAAGGCGCTTTATTTTGTAATTTGTGACTTATGGAACCTTATGCAATCGAATTGCATTTGCTATTAGATGGAATAAATATGGAACAAATATTTCATAGGAAATATCATTTTCCATAGAAACGTTTACAGTGTTTTTGCGTAATCAGGCGTATTTTTTACTTCGTTTTTTTTTCTTTTTCTGTTGGCAATATTGACACTTCGTAACAGCAGAGAACTTCGATTGGACCACCTTGATAACAATTTTAATATTTAAGACTAAACTGTAGTTTTCCTTGCTACTTATTACTCATAATGTTTATATTAATGTAAATAATTTTTTCGCATTTACTTCGTTACTACCCTCACTCTCCTCCTTGCTAGATTTATGCATGGACCTGTAATAGTATTGATTTATTTTCTGAAGAACCCCTTACGTTGGGGAGATGTCCCTTTATGCAGTACGACAAGCTTCGGAAATTAGAACTTTCTCTTACTCTGTTATTGTCCTTAAGCATTAAGCCCACAAATTTACAGTAATTTGGCATTTTTCACATTGAATCTTGGCGTTTTTTACAGAAGATGATGTGACCTGCGATAAAATAACGTTGGGGGATCATACAGCTATTGTTTTAACCAATTTGTAGTGCGATACTTTATCACTTTTGGGTTCGATACTCAACAACTACTAAGGGTTAGATAACCATGGTTCTTCTACAAAAAACCCAACAAGATTTCTGTCGACACAAAGTAAGTCTTGCCACTAAACGACAGTTACAAAGTAAAATAAGTATTATTTGACCGAGTAATGAAGGATCCTTTTAGAACTGTAGGGTTTGACGAACATTACACGAACATTATTGCATTTCAGCCCCATGTTTGGAATTTTCCTTTATGAGTCTACTTCTCAATTCAAGGCCCAGTTCCCATCTTATAATGTAGTTAGTGCCCAGTTCTTGCAGCACTGTAGTTATCTCGTCATTTTTTCAATTATTTACTTGATAAGTTCCAAGCAGGTCGCACAGTTTGCCTTTTGGTTTTACANATTGGACTTTTGAGGTTACTTCATCTTTTGGGTTGCTCACTCAAAAGTAGCATGTCAAGGGTTGTTTACCAGGGAGGTGTTATTTTCTTGCAGACAAGATACAAATGTGCAGTTAATAGAGGAAATACGGTAGATTTATGTTCTAAATTCTTGTTACATAAAGTAATAAGTGGGTGTCCACAGATGAAAAGGATGTACGTTCGCTCTTTCCGGGATATTCAATATCAAACGAAAGAAACAATCAGTTTCTAGGACGTTGTATGGAACGTAACCGTGCTTGTGTCGTCAAGATAAGAATTGGTCTGCAATCAGAAAAGAGATGCAACAAGCCAGATTTGCTTCAAAGATTAAAAAATACTTCCTGCCTCCCACTCCACGTATGTACATTTTGATTATTTTCGTTAGCATCTGTGGATGAAGGTAGGTCTTTTTCCCCGCGTGAAAAAAAATTTTAAAAAATAGTGAAACGTGCCGCAAGTATGCGCCTCCAGGAAACCTGTCGTACTAACATGGCCAATAATTCCGAAAATAATTAAGGCGCTTTATTTTGTAATTTGTGACTTATGGAACCTTATGCAATCGAATTGCATTTGCTATTAGATGGAATAAATATGGAACAAATATTTCATAGGAAATATCATTTTCCATAGAAACGTTTACAGTGTTTTTGCGTAATCAGGCGTATTTTTTACTTCGTTTTTTTTTCTTTTTCTGTTGGCAATATTGACACTTCGTAACAGCAGAGAACTTCGATTGGACCACCTTGATAACAATTTTAATATTTAAGACTAAACTGTAGTTTTCCTTGCTACTTATTACTCATAATGTTTATATTAATGTAAATAATTTTTTCGCATTTACTTCGTTACTACCCCCACTCTCCTCCTTGCTAGATTTATGCATGGACCTGTAATAGTATTGATTTATTTTCTGAAGAACCCCTTACGTTGGGGAGATGTCCCTTTATGCAGTACGACAAGCTTCGGAAATTAGAACTTTCTCTTACTCTGTTATTGTCCTTAAGCATTAAGCCCACAAATTTACAGTAATTTGGCATTTTTCACATTGAATCTTGGCGTTTTTTACAAGAAGATGATGTGACCTGCGATAAAATAACGTTGGGGGATCATACAGCTATTGTTTTAACCAATTTGTAGTGCGATACTTTATCACTTTTGGGTTCGATACTCAACAACTACTAAGGGTTAGATAACCATGGTTCTTCTACAAAAAACCCAACAAGATTTCTGTCGACACAAAGTAAGTCTTGCCACTAAACGACAGTTACAAAGTAAAATAAGTATTATTTGACCGAGTAATGAAGGATCCTTTTAGAACTGTAGGGTTTGACGAACATTACACGAACATTATTGCATTTCAGCCCCATGTTTGGAATTTTCCTTTATGAGTCTACTTCTCAATTCAAGGCCCAGTTCTTGCAGCACTGTAGTTATCTCGTCATTTTTTCAATTATTTACTTGATAAGTTCCAAGCAGGTCGCACAGTTTGCCTTTTGGTTTTACAGGAGTCGAAATATATCGCGTAAAATCCTGATTTTACTAATTTTTAAAAACGTTATCGACAAATAGACAGGATGCTACTATGAGACCTAATGTCTCGCTAGACAGACATCAGACATGCTCCAGTTTTTCCAGTGTGGTAAAAGCTCGAATTATGTCGCAGTAAGTGGTGTCTGGGGTAGTCAATACCCTGTTTGACGCGACAACAAGGTTCACTGTCGCACGGTTAAAACTTCGGAGTTTTTTAACCAATATCAGCAGTATCAAAGATTTTCCATTGTTTTTAACCGTGTAAGTTGATAAGAAGTTAAACGCTATGTTCTTTGACCAAATAGATATATACAAGCCACAGGCTTTCAGAGAGCGATAAGCGTTTCTTAATATAGTAAAGAAGTATTAGTTTATTATATTGTATTAACATGCTTGCCATTAGAAACGGGCGAAACGTGGTCTTTAATCGGTGTCAAGAGAACAGAGCGCGTCAATACCCTACCTTCTTTGCTATTCTTGAGGTTAACTTGTAAAATAAAATTTAAAATTTCCATAAGAATAACTTATTTCTGGAGTCCCTAAACCATTTTAAGACTACGGACTCCAGGTGAGAAAGGGTAGAAAACCGATAAACTTCATTTACTCGTTGTGTAACGTTTGCCGTCCTTCACCAAAAATCAGCGTTATTTTTCTAAAACCCCTGCACTTCTGTTTGGTATAATAGGTTCTAGTGGGAAATTAGTTTTTGCAGGGGGGTTCAAATGCGTGGAAACGTTTTCGTTCATTTAAAACGCAAGAGATTTAACCGGATTAATAGTATGCCGTAGTAATTATTTCAATGTTTTCTTTACTAGTCCAACCACATCCCGCATAAACCTAACAATATAACAGGCAAAAACCACAATGTCATTTTTGCCTGAGTAATGTTTGGGAAGGCCAATCTTAGAAATATATAGTCTGTTAACAAGTGTTAGGGTGTTGTATTTGTTGGAATATGAATTGCCACTTTTTAAAAGGATTTCGTTTAGGTTATTTTGAAATAAGCGTTGCTGTCAAATTAGCATCACTCTTAAGAAAGGCAGGAATTATGTAAGCGTCAAAGCGTTAATTCAAGTTTTGTATGGTATGATATATTGGTGTGAGCGTTCAACCTAATGCCAACACACAAGTTACAACCTTTCAAACATGTAGGAAATAAAATGTCATCTGAGCTAAGAATGAACCTACGCTGTTGTAAATATGTACTTTATAGGAAAGAAGATACGAATTGTTATTTTTATCCTTCATTTGTCTATAGATCTGTGCTACCTTACCTTCTAAAGTACATTTTTATCTTCAAACGTGGTAGTTTACTTTGCTTGATGATTAGACTTCCCAGTGAAGCAGGTTTTTGCGAATTTGGCCCCAAGACCCGTTAAAGTGGATTTTTTACAATTCCGTAGCAAATGTAGAATGTCGAAGGCTCTGAAATAAAACCTTGAAGTGCAGTCTTGTATGGGATCGTTCACAAATGACATCAACCACTTTTCACCATTTTTAAACCCCACCCCCTCTTGTCAACTTTTAGGCTTCTGGCCCCCTCTCCCCCTAAAGTTGACGTCAATTTTAGGCACTTTTTTACATGGAATTTTTCTGCAAACGAAGGTAAAATATTGACACTATATTCTTATTTTATGGGTTTCTTACTACAATGGTGTTAGAAGTTTGAAGCAAGGGTGATAAAAGTACTTCGGAGTGAACTGTAAAACTTAAGAGAAAAAACAGTTGCGTGAAATAACCTTTCATTTTAACCTCTCTGTTTTTCACACTTTGAAAAAACTTTCAATGGCGTCAAAAATATTCCCATCAAATTTTCCTCGTGAGGTAAAATCGTCATCATCTCTGCTTCACTCACATCATTTTCACTCCAATTTAAATTCCTGAACAGATGTCCGTCACTACCTCAGGCAGGTCTGTTGTTGAATGGATAAAGCAGCCAACAACTGAAGGGAGGGTACTGACATAGTGAAAAGGTTGTTTATAAACTGCCGAGTGAGTTAAAAGAAGGTTTAAGCTTTTAAAATTATTGAATGTTTTCGAAGAATAAGGTCAACTTTCACACACACCCCTACCCAAAATGTTGTCAACTTCTGTCAAGATTTAGGTACCCCTTACCCCCTCGTTGACGTCATTTGTGAACGATCCCTATGTGGCCAGGGCCTTTACAGCAGCATCGTACATTCTCAATTGATTTGTTATATCGTAATGATGGCTTAAGAATCTTCCCGGTTAATCATTTTCTTAAGGGTCACTGTCATGCCTAGTATACTCCAGGCAAAAAAATGAGTAATTTTCCACAAATAGATGCCTTGCATACTCATTTTGAATCTAGAATTATTATATTCTACAGCTGAATTGGTCAAAACGAGGATTCAGATGTAAACTTACCTTAATGCTACCAGCACAGCCAGTGGTACATGTTCAACCATTTTTACAATCCACTTGTTCACTTTGCATTCATTTCGTTATGTTCTTTTCATTGTTGTTGTCTCGCTTTTTTCCTTTTTTTATATTTCCAGTTGTTCTTTGTGAGATGTTTTTGCGCCTTTTATTTTACTTTTTCACTCTACGACACCCAATTCTACCCATAAAACATTTACACTGCATCTCACTTCCTTTTTTATATGTTCAACCTCATCTTTTAAATTGTGTATTGTTATTGCGGGGTATGCAGGCCAGGAGGCCTTGGGAAGTAAACGTTCCTACCCCACAATGCATAGGTTCAGGTCACCTTTGGGCAAGGTGCAGTACGTGTTACGCCCCCCTGCCAGGGTCACGGCAAGTCATCAGCAGCAGGATGACGGATGTTCCTTAAGGCAGATGAATCAAATGTACGATCAACGTCTTGAGAAGACAGCGGTTAGGCGGAAGATCTATAAAAATAGACAGCGGCTGAGCGTCACGACCACTTTAAACATGGCACTGCCAAAACAGAAGGCAACGGCAAACTACTGTCAATACCTCATTGCCCAGCATAATCATGGTTATTCAAACACATTGAGGTACAAAAAACGGCGTTAATAGGATTACAACCAATGGAAATTCTTCGCCCGGGGCGAATATTTATTTGCGACAGGTGAGCTCGCGTCGTCATCAAACGTTTGTCACCAGCAAACAGGAAACAGTCCTGACAACATGGAATATACGTACGATGCTGCGGCCAGTAAGACAGTATCAAACAAGAAATGAAACGACTAAGAGTAGATCTTAGGTCTGTGAAACGAGATGGACAGGAAACGGTGATATAATTTCTGACGACTACATTATTATATATTCAGGAGGTGAGAAGCACGAACAAGGAGTAGACTTTATCCTCGACTCAACCGTCGCATCCAGTATCATGGGCTGGTATGCACTCTCTTGTCGTTTCTATTAATAAAGCTTAAAGTAAAACCGTTCAACATATCCATCGTGCTTCCCGTCTTAATACAAAATTTAGACGGGAAGCAAATTAGACATCTCTCTCTTGGGAGCAGACAGCATGTATCAGAAAAAACAGAGAAATAAGCAGAAACACCAATAAAGAGAGGTATCGGACAAAGATGCATGTTCTCATCTGATGTATTCAAATTATACAGTGAAATTACTCAGAGAATTGAAGGGACACAACAGTTTTATTGTTGAAGGCAGAACGTACATAATATAAGATATGCCGACGATACAACTGTTTCAAAGTGACTTACAAGAAAACTAAATGCATGGTCATTTCAAGGTGTAGCAAGGAAAGAATGTTCAGTAATGATAAATTACGAATAGAGTAAGTAGATAAATTATACATTTGGATAGCATTATTACATCGCGTGATGAAGATATAAAACGCAAAATTGGTATGGTGCAAGATGCTCTCGGGAAGCTCCGGCGTATTAGTATAAATCGAAAGTTAACAACAGAATTACGAAAAAGGATAATTTATATCTATGTAATACCTGTTTCGACATACGGTAGTGAATGCTGGATTATAAGCGAAACAATGGGTAAAAAGGCATGAAGCAGCAGAAAGGTGGTTCTTCCGTAGCATGTTAAAAATCTCGTGGGCTGATAGAAAAAGTAACACTGGAGTATTAGTAGTGACACAATCTGAAAGATATTGAATCAATAGTACCCGGGAAACGCAGGCACGATTTTTAGGTCGCATGAAGTAAATAAGGGCTGGAAACTACAATTTTATTAGGGAAAATACAAGGATCAAGAGCCAGAGAGTAACATATTTAGATTATTTTTGCGGATGTGTAAATGAAGGAACAGATGCTGATTTAACTATTGTTACGATAATTAAGCTTGCTTGAAATAGAAGCGGATGGAAAACCATGATCGCCAACGCCCTTAGAAGATATGGCACTTAGAGATAGATTATTTCACTTCGCCCTATACCTTGAAGTATTTACTCCCATGCCCAGGCCCTTTAAGTATAATTTATTACATTCATTGCGTCTGAAAAATCCTGAAATATTATCCACATCAAGTTTCAATTTACTGCTTCTAACCCTTTTTTGCCCGCCTAAATTACCATTCGTCTTTAAGCACATTGACCTTCTTAATCCGATGCAAGTATCCCATAGTCAGCAGCGCGTATCGTCGCACGTCATTTCCGCCGGTTGTTCGCATCACGCTCGACAAGCTCTTCATATCATTTTCAGAAACATCGCTACATCACACTGACCTTTGGCAGACAATTTTGACCCATTAAAATGGTTCAAGCGACTTATTCATGCCATTGAACACCCTGTCATAGACCGAAATACCAATTTCACGCCCTTGGGCCTGGGAGTGGTCATAATCTAGCATTTACGGCAGAAGACCAAAGGGCATCGCGTTGGAGAAAGCCGTATGTGTATGTTTGACCGGAAAAGTCAAGTCCAGAAAATACCTGGAAACTTGGAGAAACCAGCACATATTAGTGTATTACGTCTCTTAGTCTAAGTTGTATCAGAACTTAAAGCTAGAGCCATCTTTTCAATGGACATAAATTAACAAGTCAAGCTTGAAAAACTTCTCTTAGTGAAGTTGACCTCTCCCGCCAGCGTATTCGTTCCCACAGTTTGTTTTCGGGGTTTTCCCACTTTTTGTTCAGTTAAGGGAGTTTCCGTCGCTTTCCAGAAACGTCAGCAATTCGGACTTCGCTGCACATGGTATGGCAAAGACCCTATAGCAGGCAGTGGACGAGGGTATAGGTGTGGAAAAGATTCGTAGCTTTTCTGCGAATCATTTGCTTCTTTTATAAATTAAACAGCACCCATCCAATTTATTTAACTAATTCAGGAAAATAAACAATTACTGCAAATATCAATCTAGCGTGAAGTCCCCTAAAAGTTGTCAAATTGGCGTGGGCCGACAAAAATTGTTACAGTGTGACATCCTTTCAAACAAAGTTCTCTAAAGAACTTACATAATAGACTTGTTTACTTTATTACAGCCGTGCGAACTGCGATTCATAGACCATTCGAAGGGGAATGGTAAAAAAAATGCACGTAATGCTTCCCGCATTGCAATAAAGATACGCAAGCTAAGAACTATATTAGCGAGTACCCTTTAACCATTTTCTCGTTACAATTTGTGACAAAAGTGGACTCAACAAATGTGAAGCGAAGACTGTGTAGGTTCAAAGATCGTCTCCCGTTCTTGTAACATGAATCAAAAGAAACATCAATGAGGTTTTTCCTTACTAAACTATATAGCAACAAATATTGGTCGGTCGTATTTCCGATGTCGGATGTCAAGAAGGGAGCCGTGTAGTATGCACTTATTAAGACAATATAAAAGCATGGTAAATTTTAGCTTTGAAAATGACCTTGAGACTGAATGAAATGATCAGCAGTTGAACCATACCGAGCTGACGTGAACAAAAAGTGCCTGATGGGGAAAACACGCGTGCTCTTTTTTCGTTTATTCTTGAAGTATCAACCGTTAATTCAATCCAAAATTGGGTCAAGATGAGTGCCTTCAGCACAAAGCTGAAGCAAGCTAGACAAAGTGGTTGTATGGTAAAAGAAGACACATGCTCTTTATTTGTATGTATTTACGTGGAGTCAGTATAAGGAACGCATACATTTGCATCATTGTTCCAAAACTAACAAAATATACAAGCGAGTTTGTCTTGAATACAAGGTCACTTCGTGCAAGAGTAAAAGATTGTTACTAGCAAAAAAATCAACTCAAAATGACAGCAAATGCAAATAACGCTGAAGCCATTTACCATTTATAGCTAATGGNGCTGAAGCAAGCTAGACAAAGTGGTTGTATGGTAAAAGAAGACACATGCTCTTTATTTGTATGTATTTACGTGGAGTCAGTATAAGGAACACATACATTTGCATCATTGTTCCAAAACTAACAAAATATACAAGCGAGTTTGTCTTGAATACAAGGTCACTTCGTGCAAGAGTAAAAGATTGTTACTAGCAAAAAAATCAACTCAAAATGACAGCAAATGCAAATAACGCTGAAGCCATTTACCATTTATAGCTAATGGCTTTCAAAACAGATAAGAACTCTACTATAAAACTTTTAAAAATACCATCCTTTCTAGCATGTGGAAGCAAAAACCACAATAAGGTAGCATATAACGAAAACAATTAAGAATATAATTAGCTGCAACATATATTTCACACAATAAAATGTAAGGGATAATTAGTGTCCACAATCCGTATTCCTATTGTCACCTGTTTTATTGGACTTTAGCAATACCTTACAACACCACATTGGGTTGTCTGAATCGAACTATTAAAAAAAACATACCATTTGCTTTTTGAAATGGCTGTAGAGTATAAAGAACGCTTAAAACCAGTTACAAAATCTTTTACACAGGCGCTTCTAAAAAAAATAACCTTTTTAGATAACACTAAGCTTGAAACCTAGGCAGATTCTAATTGTTACGTATGTACAAATCACATTTAATAATTGTTAATTTTGAGCAAATTGATATAACAAGTTGCAATATGTTGTGGGTACAGTTGGCTAATCTATACAACTGTGTATCCTCTAATAATGACCAGAGGCGCCTATTAAATATTGTGTAGCCCTCTAAGGGTATGCTTTTTGTCAGATATAAACCCCGTCAGGATCTCCCAACTTCCAATGGAAACAATTCTATTTAGCACTGTATAGCCAACTAAGACCTTGTTAATCTCTACTTGATGCGCTCTAGGACCTAGTTCCAAAATGGGCATAAAATGAGTGTGGAGGTAGCAATATTAAATTTTAATATCTTCTGTGTATCTGTGTAACAATATTGTACATTATCATTACTATTTACACAATGTTTAGCTTTTATGCTTTTTGTAAAAAAAGTTAAATGGGAAGACAAAACCATAGCTTATTTAAAAGTGGATTGGAGAGGGCGCTAATGTGACGAGGTATAGTGCTTTGATAAATAAAAGAACAAGAAAGCCTCTTTAGGAAGAGCCACTTCATCGCCGCTGGGATTTTCAGAAAATGCGATGAGTTGCGTGCATGATTGCAAACGTTTTAAAGAATATCAGTTATTTTATTTCCCCCAAATTCTATATTTTCGGAAGAAAAGCATTTAGGGTAATTTCTACCTTCCGTTTGTCTCACTCTTACAAAACTTTCAATTACAACTGACACACATAACACTGTAGGCATTTGTACGGAACCGAATTTTCCAAACAAAACTTAGTTACCCCCGTAAGACCAAGTACAAACCAGTGTTTTACACAAACAAACAAAAACCACTAAATTTGTTTCTTGCTTTCAAATATTGCACCGCTTTTTTGTGCAAACATGTTTCATCAGGCATATGTTACGTCCAATAAAAAACATGTTAATATGCCATCTTTGGAAAATACTTGTTTCCCTGCGCAGGTCATTCGTTTTTATTCCACTTTATAAAGTCAGCGTATCTTGACATTCTTAAGCTAAAACATAACATATATTTCGAGGCACAATCTTAAAAAACTGCTTATTGCTCAGGGACATTACAAGTCCAACCCTACGTAATGGGGCAAGTCACCTGTTAGAAGCCAATTAAATCCATGTCTTTCAAAAAACTTGCAACTAGTCTTACTTTCTCGCATGTATTCAGTCAAAATTTTATTTTAAAAAAACCACTGCCTAAAAACCTAATAGTCAGCTCCTATCATTTGGTGATGCTGGCAGCTTTTTCTGTAAAGAACGTGCAAATTTAAAACTACTGGGAGTTTCGTCCTGATTTATATTGTACTTCGGTACAGAAACTGGCGTATTCGTACATTTTAAACCGTTAATGTTATTCAAGAGCGCATTTTGTGAGTTGACGGATAGCACAGTGGTTGTCTCAATGTCATTTGGCAAAGCAATGTGACCAGAATGTTTGTCGTTAGACAAGTTCTTGGCTGGCAAAACATTTGAAAAAGTAACAGGTATCAGGTGCATGGCACCAAACTTACTTTCATTTTTGCTTGTCCGTGTAAGAAAAAATTGAGAAATGTCGTCATTACCACTGTTAACGACAGAGAGCGGGCCGATGGCAAACGGTACCTGTGGGCAAAGTTGTTGCACATTCCTTTTCTCTTTCAAACCAGTGGAAATGTAACTCGTCTTAAATTGTTTATTTCTATCAACAACCCGTAGACCAATGTTCAGATTTTGTTGGTTTGTGCCAGAATAAACAATATTCTCTTTGTCTGCCACATCAAATGAATTCATATGCGCATTTTTCATCGATGCCAACTTCTTACCGTCTGTCATTATGTTCTGTATGTTATCAAGCTGAAAACAATGGGTATTGCCTATACCATTTAGATTTGGTGATGTTGAAGTGGCAGCGTTCCGCTTTGCAGTGTCGTTACTCCTTATACCTGCTTGAATACCAACAGACGTTTTGGGAATACCACAGCTTTGAACAAAATTCTTGCCATCGCTATGACTTCCAGCGACATTTACATTTGAAGGTTGGCAAATGTAGGAAGCAGCATTTTCTGTCAAAGCAAGCAGTTCCTGATCACAGTCCGAGTCTTTATCAGTACTATCTAATGATGTTGCTGAGTAGGGTGTTCCTTCACAGCTCTTCTGTTTTTGAATAAAACCCGATGGCTCTTCTTTTATTGCCGTGGGAAAATTGCCTGCGTACCACCCCTGAGCTGCATCTTCGTTACTGAGAGTTTCGGAAGCTACTTCCGCAAGTGAGAGTAGGTCACTCGAATGTCTTGAATCGCCATCTGTTGAAATAGAATCGATACTCTGTGGGCTCGAAAATGATCGACATTCCAACTTTAACCTCTTCGAATCAATGGCACTGTCTGAATCAAACCGTTCAAGCAGTCTCCTTCGCCTTTTTTTCTCCATTGGGGTTGGCGAAGTAGGAGCCGAGCATGCCTCTGTAGCACTGTTTTCGTTTTTGCATGCTGTAAGTAGCTGAAGAAGACGTAATAAAAGTCAAGGAGGCAAACAAATATACCTCATAAACAGTATTCGAAAGCGGGTGTGCGATAAGGAAGATATCTCAATCGTTAAGATAGAATAGCGTAGTACAATAGAGGATAACATGAGATATCATGAAATCAATGCTATGTAGAGTTCTTAACTATGCAAACAAACTGGCCAAAGAAAATGTACCCCGCACAAATTCAATATTACAATTTTAACAAAATTCACGATCTGAATCAAAATTAAGACAAAGATGATCGGGAATGAGAACCTCTGTACATTTCAAGGTGTTTAGTTTTCAGCAATATCAAAATATGTGAAATAAAACGAGAATGAAAAGGATATCATCTGGCTCTGGCATTTTCGATGGGTATCTTTCCTTAAGACGTCTAACTTCCTCTCTAAACATTCTTTCATTTGGACTAACGGTATTACCTAAAAAAGATAAGTAAACCACAATATTTTATTCGAACACCTAAACACTAAGGTTAATGTTCGAGTGTAACCCATATCTATTTCTCTGATCTATAAAAACAAGTCTTCTAAATTTAAAAGCTTCCAAAATGTAAACTAAACCATCTTCAACAAAAGTAGGGGTATAAAGGGCAGGATTTTGATACCTTTTATACAGAGTTGGCATTTCTCCGCACTCTATGAACAAAAATGTATGGCATATTTCAAATATATTACAAAGGAAATGTCAAATTGTCATCGTGCTTTGAGAACGGTCATGTGGCATTAGTGACAGGGCCTTCTTTGTCCATTACAGAAACCTTCTGACTTACTTAAATGTTCAGGACTCGTATGTACCGCGGTAATCTCCAAAAGTGTCAGGGTACGTCCATTAAAACAGCAGAGTTTAACAAAAAATAAATGAACAAAACTGAGGAATCGCTTTCAATAGGGGTTAAATTCAAACTGGCTGAAACAAACACAACATTGTTGACCTATGTAGAAACAAAAATAAGGCTTCAACAGCCAGTGAAAGACAGCCACTTAGGAAAGGGAAAGGTCAATTGAAGAATAATTCAATTCTGTATGTGATATGATCAGTAGTACTTATACACGACAGTAAAGCAGGTAGCAACCTACCTAAATGTCCTGGATACCACTGCCCAATATTTCTCTAACAATTAACAAATTTCTTCGCAGATCTATTCGATTTTGACTATAGATATAGAAATAGCAATTTCCAGGCTGTCAAAATTCTTATATTTTCCTTGCCAAAGTTGGATTTCATCTCTTTGTTGCTTTTTACATTTCGTCCTTTTCTTTTAAACACAAATTCAAATGTGTATCTGCAATAAGCAATTTCTTAGGCATTGAGTGCAAGTAGTTTTAAAACTTTTTACGGAAAAGGAGGTAGAAAAATCAGGGGAAATTACTTCTAAATTCACCTTCAATACCAAACTTATATTTTTTGCCTCTCTCTAATTTTTAACTTCCGAAACTCATTAGTCGATTGTGTTCGGACCAATAATCTCAGGGTCCGAAAAGTCAGGTACCGAAAAAAATAAAGTATCGCGCGGAAGGCTCTTGGTCTACTTACCCACTCACGCAATCAACAGCATACAGCTGCAGTGTGCATGCAAATAATGCATGGTGTAGGGAAAAGAGTATATTTCTTACGGCATAATACACAAGGAAAATTAGAAAACCTTGATAACATTTTCGAACTTCCTACCTTGGCAAAATGCTTCAAGTAGGACGCAAGCGCGGTTGGTCTTCCACGTTTTTGTGTCTGAGCCTTCAGGCACTTTGGGATAAGACGACCACAAAATAGCGCCGCGAGTTGAGATAAAAAGCCAATATTAAGCATTTCTGGCCAAATAAAAGTGTTTTCATTTTAACTGAATACTTGTCGCACATTAATTATTAAATATACCTGTTGATGAAACCAGTCTTGCAGGCGATCTGAAAAGTGATATTTTAGAAACATCAATTGTAGACGGCTCTCCAGACAAGCAAGACAAATCCTTAAGATCCTCGGAATTCTGCTCAATCACACCGGAAGAGAGTGTTCTTGGCAGACCAATTTTTTCTGAAGGTGAATTAATGGTGCGTGCAGAGAGAGATCTGCACTGTAATTTTCGCTTGGAATCTGAAAGAATAGAAGAAACACGCGAGTAAGGCAATTAACATCACTAATACACGCTGATAAATTACAAGAAAAAGTTTTTAAAAAGTACATCTTATTATCAAGTGATTTTTAGCACAAATGACACAACCACCACCATCCTATCAGATCTTGCTTTAAACCGCAAGTTCTCGGCCAAATAAGTCAGATACTGTGCTGATTATCATTAACTTTGGCATTATAACGTTTTCTCTCCAAGTCTTTTCCTGTTTCCTTTCTTGTCAGTTTACGGAGTGGTAACAAGGTATTCAATTTTCTTCTCTTTTCATAAGTCAAAAGAATATCATTAACCTTTAACATATGTTGTTAAAGGTTACCTCTTTTGAAGATCTCTTTTGCCCCGCATTTTCATTCAGTATTGTTTTTGACTCCCCAAAATATTCGTCTTAGCATTCGCTTCAAGGCTCTATAACTAGTCACCGATCAATCTATCCATCTATGTGTTCATCCATCCATCCATTTATTTATCCATCCATCTATTTATTCATCCATCTATCTGTCTATCTATC
>RDPX01000333.1:348840-362318 GCA_003991215.1 Morbakka virulenta
TTCCAAAAGTATCTAATATGAGGCCGATTTTCCAATTTTATGATTATTCTGCTTTGGTTCACTGCATGCTCCATTTCACTGATGTTACCAGAAAAGTTAATAAACTTTGATTCATTGCCATAAATAAATATATCATTATTATATTTATTCATTATATATATTTACATAAAATAAAAATATAAACTTATACTTATTATGATTTAATTTTGAGCAGTTGGCTAATTTTTTTCTTGGACCAGTTTCTTGGACAGCTTCTTATCCAGACTCGTTGTGATCATGTTAGTTTGTTATGGCCACAAAAAACATGTCCCTCATTTTGCCTATGGTATGCCTGTCCATTAAGCATAACATCATGCCATCTCTATTATCCAAAACCATGCTATCTAAAAAAACCTGTCATGTTACAGTAACAGTATATTTATCTGGTACTAACTTACCCAATTCTCTTGAGACATCATCAAGGAATATTTGTGTACCAACAGCATCCTCAGGATATCTTTCCAGAAACCTGGAAATAAAATATTTGAAGTAATCATGACAAAGAGTACAGTACAAAAAAGCTTGATACTTGTGGGTAACTGAGAGTAATTTAAATATTTTCAGATTTGCAATACAGGATAGGTCAGCTTTTACACTTTTCCTAAAGCTTTTTAAGAGTCCTTTGGACTGTTTTATCATATATTCTAGCTGAAGTCTGTTAGATTGTAACTTCCTTTAAAACATCAAGACTGATCTAATTATTTTTGTTTTCTTCTGTTTACTGTGTAATGGCAATTTTAATGAGGGTAGACCCATAGCACAAACAAATACACATACATAGTACTCTAGTAGCAGTCAATCTATTAGTATTAAAGGATTGCATTTCAAACCAAAAATATTCCAACTCCAAATTCAGTTGGTCTTTTACTATGGTATTACTAATACCTCTTGGATAGTCAGTTGCAGTAGAATTAGCTACCCCTGAAGCAGATAACACGCTCTGCCATAACCACACACTTGTTCTTATTGAGTTGTCCAGTTGGGGAAGAAAGGGAGTTATGTTTACGTTTAAATAGTCACTAGATTGGACTACAAGGCTGATTTATTCTGGCAGCCAGATTGCACCTTTTTTTCTAGAATGAGAAAAATATACTGTTAAAATAACATTACAAATATATAGATAATACTTCAGACACTAAATTGACTCAAGTTAAGTTAAAATACACATGAAATAAGCTAACAACTCTTACTTTTTGCATAGCAATCCCAAGGACTTGTCTTTCCTGCTCACACAAGGTCGTTCAGGGTCAGACGCCTTCTTTACTGATTTGTTTGTTAATGAAACCTTGTTTTGTATATCACATGAACTCTCGGGGGTCTGCTTATTATTTTTATCCACAGAGAGTTTCATTGTCGATGAATAATCTATCTCGGTAGGATCGTCAATAACCGTATCACTTTTGTTATCTTCTATATTTGCTGGAGTGGCTATGCTTGCAGCAACGACAAGTATCATGAGATTTGATGTCGAAGTCGTTGAGCTGGAATCAAGAGTTTCTTCCTTTTGGCAAGCTGCTTCTTTATCCATCACGAGCTGAATTCCGTATATCAGTTGTAACCCTAGCCTTATATCATTTTTAGGTCTCACATAATTTATATCCAATGAACTTTTATAGACTTGCAAGTGTACTAATATGAAAACATGCAATGGCGGCTGTATTATACACTGAATCACGAATTCTGGTCACTGAAGATGGTAAGCCTGAAAAAATATTTTAAAGTCAGATACTCATTAATTAATCTTGACATAATTACACCTACATTTCTGTTCATACGAGCTAGTTAAAAAAAATTCAAGCAGAAAAAAAAAATTATAATATATCTGAAATGGCGCCACCCCAACTGCCAAAACGTATCCATAAATACTTACAACATTGAAGTGGCTAATAAATAACTTGCTGACAAAGTCGAACAGTAAATAAGGAATATATTTTTCCCTTTTATTAAAATAAATCTAACTAATCTCTAGCTATAACAAGCAAATTAAGATTGGGTTCATACATGAAGTCTTATTGGAAGGGCCAACCCAGATCTGACGATCATCTATCAATTATGTTTCATACAAACACCATAGTAGACAGGGAATATGAAAGGTCTCTTGGGCTTACCAAAGCATCCTTGAAACAAGAAAAAAAATGGTTGTTTTTTTCTTCGAGTTAACCTCCAGTTTAGAGTAGAGACATGATAGGCGCCTTTGAAACACACTTCAGCACGGCACAAAATAACTGGAAGGAATCAAGTCGTTGCTTAAATTTTGGCGGGGAGATTGCGCGCATTTTAAATATTAAAGTCACTATTGTTTCATAAGCCAATAGAAACTTCGTATTTGGATCATGTGACAAAGAAGCTCTCTCGATCAATTTGGCGGGAAGAGGTACCAAATTGGTTTGGTAACGGGTCAAGCCTATTACCGCTATTATTATTATTATTATTGAGTGGTGGAGCAATACGAGCCCATGGAGGACTCAGGGGTAGAAACCCCAGCAAACCCATCCGACTACCAGCCCGATAAGGGTAAACTGGGTGCATGCATCACACCCAAGTGTGTGCNATTGGGTTCATACATGAAGTCTTATTGGAAGGGCCAACCCAGATCTGACGATCATCTATCAATTATGTTTCATACAAACACCATAGTAGACAGGGAATATGAAAGGTCTCTTGGGCTTACCAAAGCATCCTTGAAACAAGAAAAAAAATGGTTGTTTTTTTCTTCGAGTTAACCTCCAGTTTAGAGTAGAGACGTGATAGGCGCCTTTGAAACACACTTCAGCACGGCACAAAATGACTGGAAGGAATCAAGTCGTTGCTTAAATTTTGGCGGGGAGATTGCGCGCATTTTGAATATTAAAGTCACTATTGTTTCATAAGCCAATAGAAACTTCGCATTTGGATCATGTGACAAAGAAGCTCTCTCGATCAATTTGGCGGGAAGAGGTACCAAATTGGTTTGGTAACGGGTCAAGCCTATTACCGCTATTATTATTATTATTATTATTATTATTATTATTATTATTATTATTATTATTATTATATTTATCTTTAAAGAGGATGATACAATTCAGTTGTTTACAATAAAAATATAACAAACAATGCTGTCAACATGTGTCCTCAACATCATTACATCTTAACAAACCTTTTTTCACGAAAATTCCATAATTTTTGTTGAGTATCAATAAAGTTTTGGGATTTAAGCCCAAAAAAACCCTCAATTACTTTTTAAAAGGTTAGAATTTTATTAAAAAGAGTCTCATGAGGCAACGAATTAAGGAAGACCTTGAAGGGTATAGATGTAAGAGCTTTATCATGTTGTGAGTCGTAAGCTTTTTCTGAGCTACCTTTCGAGAGATACTTCTTCAATCATCAGAATTATCGCTCGAAACGTAGCTCGGAAAAAGCTTACGACTCATGACATGATAAAGCGCTGACATATATGGATTCCTCTGAGTCCATAAAGTTCAGAATGTTCTAGATCTGCAAGGGTAGTTTCTTAACTTTACCCGTCGAGCTTTTTCTGGCTCACCACGCAACGAAAGAGAAAAACAAGGATTTAACAATATCTTGGAAAGTCAATCAATGGAGGTGAACCTTACTAATATTCTTTGAATAATTTTTACGGTATTTTCAAGAACCAAACTTTTAATTAAAAATTGTACTTCTTTACTTATTAGGAAAATGCATGGAGTAATGAGTAATTACAAAATAATTTGACATTAATTCAACCCACCAGCAGCACGTTCCACCATGATTATGGTTAGACAAAATGCTAGAATGCTATCTTCTTCTGTTCGTGGTATTTCCGACTGTCAACAAGTATCTGATACCAGTCTAATCGTAGGTGGTGGTAATCACCCTATTCTCAGGCATTCCTTGAACATACTACAGGCTGCAAAATGATCAAGAGCCACCTGTTGTCTTACTATCTAGTTTACTGCCATTTCTTAGAAAAACTGCCGAGCCGACGTAATCGGCGATATCGTAAGTATTGCCAAGGAGCGTTGTAAGCCAAGACTCCGCGAAAGAAAATATCAATAGCTCTCCGAGTCAAAGCCGATAAGATCTTGAATCCCATCCCTAGTTGCTATAAAGGAATAAAGTATACTTTTTTATGACTTTGGGTTACTCCTGGCATGAACTATCATTACTCACAAGTCATTTATGTTTTTCAAGAAGCGTAATTCATTAACCAAGCTATGGCTGATGCAAAAATGCAAAAGCCTGATATCTTCACTAAATAAATGAAGCCAGAAGGAGTGAAAATATGCGAAAAACTCTTTTAATCGAGACTTGTAAGGTACTAGTGACCCAGCCCGGTGCTTTGGTGTTGAATTTTGCTGTTTAATATGTGGTCTCTTAAAACTACTCAGTGTTGTGAACTCGAGAAACGACAGACAAAAAAGAAGAAAAGCGATCCTGCTTACTTAGGCTATGTTTGAATATTGCATTATTTTACTTCGCTGACTACCAAAACCATTTTATATATATACAAATCCATACTTAGTCTTTGTATGTGACTAACACTGTTGTCATGTTTGGGTAGGTACAACCCTTTTTAACTTGGATCTCTTCAACTCTGTTGAGAGGAAGGTCTTTTTTTCTTTTTTCGCGTCCCTCTGCTGCTTTAACTCTGCCATCGAGGTTAAATTAGTGAGACGTTGCCAGACTTGTTATGTTGTATCGTTTCTACAAAAAGGACTGCTTTAATGAACTTTCTTCTTTGATTACAGATCATTTTGTGCAATATCCGACAACTTGGAACCCACTGCAATTTTATCCCAAAATTGTAGTGTTCTTGGTATTCATCCAAATAGTATTTTTACTTTAGATTCTACGTTTTATATTTCGCTAACTATAATTGTTTTCCAATCAATCCCAACGGATTCTGTTGATTGTCATCCTTATTCACAATATGTATTAAAATACTTTCAATTTAGCAACCACGGGTCTCGCTAGATGGACACCAGTTGCCCGATGTAATGTTCCAAGTGTTACATTCCATTTTATCACAAAAATATCACTTAATTAACGCCATTTGGAAATGCAAGCGTTAATAAAATTTATAATAGCTACCTTTTGAGGTTAATTCAAACCGTGTTAATTAGATAGATTTTAATTGCAAATATTTTATTTATATTGTTTAAGGTCAATACTTCTAAGGAGAAGAAATGTTGATTTCTCTTTGGTTCTTTACAATTTCTCCTAGATTATTTCTCTTTATTTGCTACAGTCTTTCTTGCCATCTTTGTCTTTTTTTAAATTTTATTTGCTTGAAAAGTTTATTGTAGTTATTGATTAGAAAACTACTTCAAGTGAATAGTGGTTAAACGTTACATTAAACCACCTACATTGACAATGGCACTCGCTCCTTGCCATCTGCCGTAAGTTATTCTCGAGGGTGCATTTTCACGCTCAACAGTTTTAACTTTGACTCAAATTCATGCTTCTTCTTTCTTCCATTGAATTTATTCATTAATTGCTGTGATATCATCAAAAACTATCTATTCTTTGTAATTTCAAAAGTGATTAATACTGCAGACATCTCATTGCTGGTAAGCATAACGCCTAAGATCAGATGTCAATATGAAAACGCGTGAATTCAGTAAAAGTAAAACTAACTGAAAAAAAATTGTATCACAAACGATAAGTCAACAAAAAGAGTGGATTTCAAAAAGAATGAGGGATAATTTTAAGATCTAACGAAAAAACCAACGAACCTAGCGATGATGATGTATCTGAAAGCGATGTGGACTTTTCGTTCTCAGCTCTTACCACGTGCATATTAAAATAAATCAAAATTTGTACTTTCATATACATCCTGTTCTTTTGTTTTATGGTACTTATTTTTGCAAAACTTACTTATAATTCGCTTATATTTTTCCAATTATCACTTATCAATTATCATTTAGGAGAGCTTTTGAAAATTACGAAAATGACAATTTTCCTTGCGCCAAAAGAAACCTAAACGGCGTCCGATTGTAACCCTATACTTGTTGTTTATATATTTGATTGTATTTACTATTTTTCTTTCTTTTAATGTTAATTCCATGGAGTGTTCTATACATCGTTGTTAATCAAGTTGAACTGCAATTTCCTGAAATAAACTGTTTCTCTTGTGATACGTAAGTCAAAAATTTGAGTTTTTTATGTTAGATATCATCTCTTTGCCTTGCGTCTATCATAACACATAATAATCCCAAGATAAACCTGTGGGAAGCACCCTTCTCAAAATGTATAGAAGCCTTGACAATAAGAAATTTCAGAACTGAACTGATAGCATTGTTTCTTCAATGTAAGGGAATTTCACTACTAGGATTTCCTCGCAACTTGCTAAGATTTGAAGCCTCGAAGGTATAATTAGGTATCTTATGTATATATTTTCCTCTCGAATGTTTACCAAATACAAGACGTGTCTTGTATTTGGTAAACATTCGTGGCAATTAGACAGCAATTGTCCCTCTTTTTGTTGCTAGCACAGTAGATACCTAATCTCCACATTAAAGGAGTTTCATTCTCATAACAACTTTATGTATCGTCCGAGGCTCTGAAATGGAAATAAGTTTTACGAGCAAAAACATCCTTTGCCACTAAGTGGGTACGGTATTCAACCATAAGCCTTTAGCGTATTTACATAATTGTTATATACCATACGCGCTTCTTGTATATTGTTGACGCGGGGCTTAAATTTTTAAAAAAATAATAATTGGTCTTTAGATCGCATTTCATCTTTGGTATACTGCTAAAAGCAATTCAGTAACTTCCATATAGAAAAGAAGGTAATTTATTGATTCCACCCAAATGCTGGAGAAAACAATAGGACACCAGGAGGAATAAAAGGCATGTGACAAAATTTTTGTCACCAGGAAAATTTTTGTGGACAAAGCAGCGCTTCTTGCGGAAAATCATCTGGTGTGTCCAGCTTTATCGATCTTCGTCAATGTAGATTTAAGGTACGATAATAATTTTGGCTTATATTAACCCTACGCTGGTTGTTGACAGAAGTAGCTTGCGTAGCTTACAAAACAAAAGATATCAAAATTTACAGTAAATATATGAAATTTTTAAAGGATTTCCAATTAATGCAGTTTAGTTATTTTATTAACAGAGGAGCCGTGGCTTAATGGTTTGTACAGCTACAGTGTAACCAACAGGTTCCGGGTTCGATTTCCCGAGCGGCCGAAAAGACTCTGGAACTTTACAAAAGAAAAAGCCATTGGTTGGTGTCAGGAAGGGCATCTGGCCAAGAAATTCCTCACATTCCAAATACAAGCCACTATAAAGGGCACCACCTGAGCCCCAGTTACTGGGGAAAATGTCGTTAAAACCAAAAGAAAGCTATTTCATTAATACCAATCTGCAAAAAAAGTACAAAGTGTGTCTTCTAATCTAATGCATAACCATGGACAATGGTTCATCAAATACCACTTTAAGTTCCACTAGAAGAAGAGAAACTGGATACTTTGATAAGGCACACGTCAAGGGGAAATGCGACATCTCTAAAACTCCAGTAGACAACAGGTGAGCAAAGAAATCGAAGACTTGCGGAAGACCTGATCAACATTGATTAAGGACGGTGAAGACTAAAGAAGATGTAGGATGTTAGTCAAATACCTAGGCTTTACCCCTGGGTGAAATTGAATATAACAAATAAGCCATGTGCTCTCATAACTAGCAGACATAATCACCCACAGACTCACACATCTCGCATGATATCCCTTCATATTTGTGCTTATTAATGCAGCCATTGCTTTTCTAAACCCCGAATTGGTTCAAGCACGTCGTAATAAGAGCTCAAACCTTTGAATATGTTTGGTAAGAAACCTCATGATAAAACCGAAAAATATTGGAAAGAATTGATGTGTGAAGACTCTGAAACAGTACTGCTGAATTTAGAAAGAGAGATTCAAGGAAGGAAGGGATGGAAAAGTGAGGTTTAGCTATTTTGTACAAAGATTCCTGCTGAAGTAAATAGTTAAGTCAAATCATGCGAGTCAAACGCCAGCTTTTCCAAACGGGAGAAGAAAGACCAAAATCATATTTTCATACATTTTTGAATAAAGAAAATTAAGTTAACAAAGACAGCGTCAAATTTCTAAAGTGATTAACTCTGAAATATCGGTGACTCTTGAATCTCACATTGTCAGATAATCTGGTCAATTTCCCTTTTCTATAAATATTTCTATGAGTGTTCTACTCAGGACCTCTCCTCTATTGAGCTGTACTTTTAAGAAGTTCATCAGACGAGATGTAGGTAGAGAAACCGTACTGTTTTGCCGAAGGGGCTTTCAGTTCAATAGCTTCTAGTTTTTTTGAAAAGCTTTTTTCCTCAAAGTTCTTTACTCTGGACTTAACCATTCTTTTTCTTGCTTTCAAGTTTCAGGTAATTTTTAAGCTTTTAAAACTCTTGTCAATAGCTACCCTTCTGGATCTCTAAGGTCAGCTGCTTAGTATTTTGATTTTACAATTTTACAACTGCTATAGCTTCAAAGGTCTTAGAGGATTACTGACCGTGTTAGGAGCGGCTTGCTTGAAAAATATATCTTTTTTCGCATTTGATAATAAGCACCGCCTGAAATCAAGTAAAATTTAATACCTTTTCTTTAATGGAAAATATACTACATACACAGATAAATAATAAATAATAAATAATAAATAATAAATAATAAATAATAAATAATAAATAATAAATAATAAATAATAAATAATAAATAATAAATAATAAATAATAAATAATAAATAATAAATAATAAATAATAAATAATAAATAATAAATAATAAATAATAAATAATAAATAATAAATAATAAATAATAAATAATAAATAATAAATAATAAATAATAAATAATAAATAATAAATAATAAATAATAAATAATAAATAATAAATAATAAATAATAAATAATAAATAATAAATAATAAATAATAAATAATAAATAATAAATAATAAATAATAAATAATAAATAATAAATAATAAATAATAAATAATAAATAATAAATAATAAATAATAAATAATAAATAATAAATAATAAATAATAAATAATAAATAATAAATAATAAATAATAAATAATAAATAATAAATAATAAATAATAAATAATAAATAATAAATAATAAATAATAAATAATAAATAATAAATAATAAATAATAAATAATAAATAATAAATAATAAATAATAAATAATAAATAATAAATAATAAATAATAAATAATAAATAATAAATAATAAATAATAAATAATAAATAATAAATAATAAATAATAAATAATAAATAATAAATAATAAATAATAAATAATAAATAATAAATAATAAATAATAAATAATAAATAATAAATAATAAATAATAAATAATAAATAATAAATAATAAATAATAAATAATAAATAATAAATAATAAATAATAAATAATAAATAATAAATAATAAATAATAAATAATAAATAATAAATAATAAATAATAAATAATAAATAATAAATAATAAATAATAAATAATAAATAATAAATAATAAATAATAAATAATAAATAATAAATAATAAATAATAAATAATAAATAATAAATAATAAATAATAAATAATAAATAATAAATAATAAATAATAAATAATAAATAATAAATAATAAATAATAAATAATAAATAATAAATAAGAAATAATAAATAATAAATAATAAATAATAAATAAGAAATAATAAATAATAAATAATAAATAATAAATAATAAATAATAAATAATAAATAATAAATAATAAATAATAAATAATAAATAATAAATAATAAATAATAAATAATAAATAATAAATAATAAATAATAAATGATAAATAATAAATAATAAATAAGAAATAAGAAATAATAAATAATAAATAATAAATAATAAATAATAAATAATAAATAATAAATAATAAATAATAAATAATAAATAATAAATAATAAATAATAAATAATAAACTGAAGTAGCGTTGATAAACCCTAAAGTTGATATTAAGGATGATGAGTTTAAAATTTCAGAGAGGCGACATTTTTTGCTGAAGTGGTGTCACTTTCATTGATTTAATAAAAATTTATAATCTCTTAGTTTCACATTCTTCCTTGTGTCTTTACATTTGTTTATTACAAACCTGGCTAAGTTACGTAATTTAGTATGTATCTGTGACCATATTCAACCAGTTATAGTAATTAAAAATTGTCTAATTTTGTGTCAAAAGTCCAGCTTCTCCATAAGGGATTCTTTCCGTTTTAGGAAAAAAACCAGCAAAAATTTAGTAACATAATATCCAATTAATTTCATGAAGTCTTATATAGTCCTAATTGTTATCTTAGTACAGGGGTGGGTAACCTTTGGCCCGCGAGGCCATAAAATTATATAATTTTTTGTTAGCAAATATAATTGTCTGGCGGTTGCAGATATTGAATGTATTGAATAAAACATAATATTCTCAAACTTGAGATTCAGGAAAAACTTTTTCACTTGGATAACTGTGAGCCACACTTCGGTAGCGACACTTCGGTGCGATTTCTCACGGGTGTAGTTTTGACTGCGAGTAAACGGGCACATCAATGTGGTTTCACTCCACTTTCGCAGCGAGGACGGCAATACTGACAGCGAGGTTAATTTACATAATCTTTCTTTTGTTTTTTTCTCTAAGTTTCTCTTTGTTTCTATTTGTTTCTTGCTTTTCTTATTACGTTTGGGCTGGGATCTGGCCCACTCTCTAGAAAGGTTGCCCACCCCTGTCTTTGTACTACTATCCATATTCATTTAGTTTCGCAAAGAATACCAACAGAATAATTGTTGCATAAGAAAAGAAAAAAATCTGACCTGAATTAGAATGGAAAATCTGCTTAAAAACCAAGTTTCATCTAATTCTATGATTTCAGTTGCAGCTGTGTTAAAGATCATGCTTAAAAGTAAAATATATTTTGATCATACATCATTTGATGATACAATATTTTGAGGTTCTAACTAAAAATGTATTTGATTTTACAAAGCAATTTTAATTTCAGACGATTGTTTCACACAATTTCCATCTGGACAGTAATAACATGACCATTTTCACACATTATTACACACAGTTTTCCACATCACACCACAGTCTACTGAAAAAAACATACAGAGAAGAGAAATGCTTGATCAAACTCTGTCACTTTTTGTGACACTCCAACTAAGACTGTACTTGATTTTGCTCTTGTTATTACCAAGGCGTTCAATTCCTTACTCAGCAGTGTGCATCCTACCTTCAAACTTTCTAATGTGGGTCATTCAGAGAGCAAGAAAACTCACATTCATAATAGTTTTTCTCACAAAATCTGCATTTGTAATATATAAAGAAAATACTTCAGCCCTCATATCTCTTGCCTTCCATTTTTTGCTTTTAAGGGTTTTTTTGCTTGCTTTTCAATCCCGTTGGAGATTATTTGAACATGTTTGGATAGATGAGAAAACACTTGCAGTTAATGTTCTCTGCTTTAACTTTAAGGAAACATATGGAGAACATGTTCGTCGAAGACTTCACTCCGATATATTTTGTATTTTCTACACTTAACATTGATATAAAAAAAAAGAAAGAAAATGGTATTTTATTTGTAACAAAAGCTTCGTGAAGTAGGCGAGGACAATGTAAAGTCTAAAAGAATCGCATTGACTTTCAATATGCCTTTAACTCGAACCAGCTTTGAAAATAATTAGGAACACAATCAAGAAGCCGCTTATTTCCCAAAAAGGACATTTTGAGATTCCGGCGAAGGAGAACTGATTCCAGCTACCATCTGTCTTAAAGTACAGCCGTAGGACCCAGTTACCATGATCACTCATGGCCTCGTGTATTAAGAATTGCAAGCATTGATTGTAGTGAGTGACCAATTCCTCTTCCTTTTCTTCTCTTTACCCTTCTTGTTTTTCTTTCTTCTTCATTGTCTTCATTCATCCCCAGAGGATTTTACCTTTCTAATTTGTTGCGTTTGTCAAGTTCTCTCCTCAATATAATCGTTAACAAGACCAAACTTCTTTTAAGTCTATTTCGACTTCATCTCTCAATATGAATTTGTGTTCTGCTTTCTCTCTTGTACCCTCGACTGATTGTCTCTCTGCTCTCTTCATAAAGATATTTTCCCTAATCCTCACTATATGTCTAGAACCTTCTTTCTTTTTCCTTCTCAAACATTGAAACAATACCTGCCTCTGGTTTTACTTCTGCAACAAAGCATTTAATAAATAAATCTCCATGCTTGCTCTGTTATAAGCCTGACAAACAGCTTCACTGATTTCGATTAGCTACACTGAGCCATGTTCAACAGCACAATATGACGTCAGAGTTATCATAGCGACGGTCTATAATGACGTCAAACAAGTTATAAAAACCCAGAGATGCAGAAGATAGTCGAGATACTGTCCGCTTCCGCGGTACAAACATGAGTACGACCGGCAAAGGAATCTTGATTGCCGCAAAATTAAAGGGGCCAGGGCCAGCTAAATACAGGCTACCGGAAACCATAGGATTTAAAAACCATGATAACACAAAAAGGAAGTGTCCAGCATTTAGTTTTGGGAAAAGGTTCTTTCCGAAGGTAAGTTTAAAACTCAGGAAGATTCCATGCTTTGAAAAACTTTGTTGAAATCCTTTTTTGATATTTATTAGATATAACCACTTAGAAGGTGAAAAAATGCGCTTCCAATTATTTTTCTTAATCATTTTGAGGTTACACCGTAAAACTTACCATTGCAAACTTTCTTTTTTCTGCCATACGATATACCCTGTTTTAAACAGCAAGTGATGGATGATAGAAATTGTATAAAGGTCCTTGTGGTTTCTTTCTCGCTTTTAATTATCCCGTTTTTATTATTATTATTGTTATTATTATTACTATCATTATTATTGTATTAGCCTTCTCGCTCAGGCAGATCTTATACCGAATATAGTGAAAAGAGCGGCCATCGCCTATAGCCAAAGGTCTTTTGTATAATTCTGTTCTCACGTCTCCAACACATTTCGTAAAATTCTTGCTGATCGCAACAAAGCTGTCTTCTGTAATAATCCAATCTTGATATCAATCCCAATTTGCTCCAAGTATTGTCCAATCTTTTTACTGACTGATCCTAGTGCTCCAACAACCAGAGGTGTCACCTCAACACTCTTCACGTTTCACAGTTTTATTATTATTATTATTATTATTATTATTATTATTATTAAAACATCTAAATGTGCATTATTCTATGAAAGAAGATCAGGAAACAATTGGTACAAAGGTAAAAATGATAGGAAACCTACTTTAAAAGTTCAAGGAGAAAAGATTAAAGCATATAAAAGAAATGAGGGGTACAAATACCTTGGAAAGTCCTTAACTGTTGCAGGGGAAGATGAGAAACAAATTAAAGAATTTATTGAAGATTTCAAAAATATTATTGACAAAATAGAATCTTGTTCCCTCCCAGTACCATAAAAAATGAGTGCC
>RDPX01000333.1:364575-381453 GCA_003991215.1 Morbakka virulenta
TTGAACAAATAAGCGGCAGAAAGCCAGACATAGTCGAATTGAAAGAGAATGGACAAGAATGTGAAATCATTGAAATAACAGTTTGTTTTGATATGTACATGGAGCAATCGTACATAGGAAAAACAGAGAAATATAAAGAGTTAATTAGAATACTTGAGCAGAACGGGATAAAGGCAAACATAAATGTGCTATGTTTTGGATCACTTGGTTCAGTACACAATAAGGTTAGAATATGTTTTAAAAGATTAGGTCTGTCAAACGATGAAGCAAAAACAACAATGAAATGGTGCGGAGTGTCGAACATGATAAATGCAAATATCATATGGCGAGAAAGATGCAAGCTACTACACGAAGAAAGGAACAGTGAACAGTGAAGATTTACCAGATAAACATTTGACGCAGAGATATTAAGTTTGTTGTTCTCGCTAGTCAAACAATATAGTAGAAATTATTATTATTATACCGTCTTTAGCTTTGAGTACAAGCTCTAGTTTTCACCGTTTTCCATTATCCCCATCAGCCTGACAAAACCAAGTGGCTAAAGATCAAATAAGAATCCAATTTTTACATTAAGTATTTTGTTTCAATTATATATCGTACTTCATACTTTAAGTACTCATAGCCATATTTATATCCCAAGGGAGCAGGTCAGGACCGAAGACCATGGATCCTTTTGGATCATTTTTATTTAAAACCAAGTACTTTATGCAATATCCTGGCTGTCCTGAATAATGTTGTCTTCTGTAATAGTTTATTCAATGTGCTATCTAGTTTTTCAAGTTATTCATCCAGTTTTTTCATTACACTACCGAGGACATCTACAGTCACAGGTACAGCTATCAGCCACATTTTTCATATTTCAAATCCTCTTAATTTTCCTTCTTAAATATTCATATTCCTTTACTTTCTATTTTTCCTTGTCACTAATCTTACCATCATCTGGTATAGCAATGTCAGTTATATTGCATTTTCTTTCATCTTTATTTACAATAAATACGTCAGATCTCCATGCTTCAATTAAGTAGTCACTGTGTTGTCAAAAAACGGAACCGACTATCGAAAACTGAAGTCAACCAGAGTGCCTGTTTGCAAAGTCATAGACAATATTTATATCCCATAGTAGCTTGACCTCGTTAATTTGTACTACATCTTCAGGGAATCCTCGCACCACTGTTCTGTCCTTTCTGGTTTTAATGTCACTTTTTCAAATTAAAGTAAGTAGTAGAATGAAAAGGGAAAGGAAGAATAATGCAATCAAAAAAGTTTATAAAAAATTGATGACCCACCTTAGACTTGCAACTGCTACGATCATAGGAGAGAAGTAAAAATAGGTCAGAGTTGCAAAATATTGCAGTCTAGAGAAAAAGGCTGGTAGCATGGATGTCACTATGTGTCTATGATATATTTCAGCAAAATTCCAGAGTTTCCAAGATCCTTAGTGGATATTAACCTATCATGGGGAAGAGCAACAATCTATGCCACCTTTGGGAAATTCTTGCCCAAACCATACCTAAGAAAAAGGCTCAAAATGTCCCACCTCTGTGATTTAATTGTAACTGGAAAAAGGTTAGGTTTAATGGTGTTACAGGTTTGATTTCAATTTCAGTCAAAAACATTGAGATAATGCATAAATAAAAAAATAAAAACAAATACTCAGCAAATCCGTTATATAAGCTATGCTTTATTGGAGAAAATTTTGAGTTTCTCAGGCTCACTTTTTAAAAGAGAAATGAGATGCTTTTCCATTTTCATAATACTGTTATGAACCTCAAAAATACCACTTAATTCTCATACATCAGTTAATGGATTGTCTAAAAATGACTGAGATAATCAATCTTTTCTTGAATAAATAATGAAATATACAGGGCTTTTTACGTATAGCAGGTAGGCACTCCTAAATGAGTCATACGGCTTAATAAAGCTTAACAAAAATTGTGTGTTTCCAGGAAAGGCATTTATGATTATATGAAGTCAACTACACAAGTTTGATTCTCCTGCAAAGAAATCTGTGGATAAAAATGTAGATTAAAGATGCTTTCTTAAATAGACATAACATATATATGTATATATATATATGCGCTTTTCAGACAAAAGTCTTCCAATAAAAAGGATTTGTTTTTGCTTAGTTATATAGCTGGATTGAAATACACAGAGACATTAAAACCAACGCGATTGGATCTACTTAGAGGATGGAAACGCTTCAAAAGCAGATATCATGATTACTTACTTATTTACAGATTTTCACCCTACTTACTCGGTCATACAACCGTATTTCCTCTTCCAGCACCAATAATTCAACATAACATTCTGTAGATCATCTTTTTTGAGTCTTGTGTCATCCTAAATTATCTTTATAGGTATCAGCTTTGGTCTGCCCTGTAGATGTTAAGGACGTCCTTGTTATGTTGAGTAGAATGCGAAGTATTTTGTACAGTTTGCATCAATACTTCTGGTAAGCACCTTTTTCCATGGTTTTACCATGCACACGTTTAGGTTCGACAGAGGCCTTACAATTTCTCGTTTTGATTTTGGTGCTTAAAAGGTATTTCCAAAGTTTAAATAATGTGTAATGGAGTGTAATGCACTCCATGTTTTTCCATTTGTTATTTCTAAATACTGAACCGTGTTTGTATAAGGTCCTATGTACAGAAAATCGTCATTTTTTGCAATTTTTGGCTTGTCTAATGTACAAAAAGTGGCTCTCAAAAGATGAGTTAAGGTAGAAAAGATTATTTCTTGTAGATTTCAAAGATAGACCAAGTGATTGGGTTTAGTCTTAGATTTTTTAGATAGATTTTTGCTGTTTAATAAGTGTCTTCAAGATTTTCAATATTATCAGCAAAAGCAAATTATGACAGGATCTCCGCAGGGTACCTTCTACTGATTCAACATTTCAGAGTAATGCAAAGTGAAAAGGAGAAGGCCTTTCTGAGGCCATAATCTAGACAAATAGTGAAAAACAAATGGGTTAGATATTAGGATTAGTAGTAAGAAGTAAGTCTTAAGAATGAGTTCCCTGGTTACCTCTGGAATACGAGTTTCAAAATCACTACTTTTAAAAACACAAAATTATGAAAATTTTCATCAACTAAATCTATTCTTCTTAACGAAGTGAATCAATTTGGTTGATAAAAATTTGAAATTTTCAGAAACAAAAAAATTTGCGAAGGCTACTGATGATGAAAAGTAGAATCCATGTGTGAAGAGATACGGCCAATTACGACACAATCATTAAAGGAAGAGAGGTGAACGGTGGAAGGTATAAAGTTGAAGCAGAGTGAACCAAAAGTAAACAAAAAACAAATAGCAGAAAATCTATTACAAGTTTTCAAGTCATAAACTCTAACGTGGTAAATAGAAGAGTAAAAGATGCAAGCGAGAAAGTGAAACGTTTCATAAAGAGGAAGTCATTCAGGAACAACGTTACTATCATCACTAATAGCATCATCCTTGTTGCCATATACAACAATGCAGGCGACCATGGAATCCCACTGCATTCTGTATTTAGTCATCTCAAACAGCATCAGCTCTTGGTACTTTGTACTCCTTTCTCATCTCCCTTTATTCAAAATTGACATCCAGAGTATCCGTATTCTTCCTCTGCTCCACTTCCATTCAATCGTGCGAGTCATTCGTACGTTCTCCAGCCCATTGTTCTTTAAAGTGTCTCCTACAAATCTCATCTTGTTTCTTCTTACCTCAAAGACTAACTTTCTGTCTTAGACTTGCCTGATAGAGAGAAAATACCAGAAGTAATAGGATACTTGTGATACGAAAGGTACAATTCCAAAATATTAAACTTTGTTTTAAAAACCGTGATGGTAGTAAATCTCTTATTATAAAGATTAAATATAAAGTGATCTGGTTGTTTGACGACCAGTTGGGAATGCCAATATCAAGTATATACTGCCCTTTAACAATCAATACTTCCAACAAACATCACCTTTCAATTTAACTCCACTTCCTAATAAGTACCACATTTAAATAATCGCACTTTCCAATAAATTTTAGTGAACATCATCTTCCGAAAAACGTCACAATATAGTTAACACTATATTTCAATGACCTCCTCCTTTTTAGAAATAACACTTTCCAAAAACACCGTTCTTCTGTTACCACTAGTGTACAGCAAACCTCACCTTTCAATAAACTCCACCTTCCAATATATCATGCGATAGATGTCACCCTCAAAAAAACATCAGTCTCTAATAAATGGTATGATCCATAAAGTATAAACCTTTTATCTAATAGATGTAAATAAATATTGTATATTTTTATGCTTTTAAAGTTTACAAACGTATTAAAATAAACAAAAAGAATTTTATTGTGGATGGGGTTGTTGAGATGGTCTTTTTCGTGGTATCTGATATTTACCTTGGGTACTTTATTTATCCAATTCCATATTAAACCAATGAAGCAAAGAAAACTTTTTCTGTCCTCTATTCTGCTTTTCATAACATTTAATGACTCAATTACTTGAATATACCAGCTACAGGTTGGTAAAGTTTACCCTAAAAATAACTTGGTTGATTAATTTCTGAGAAAAATGACGCAGACAGTTTTGCAGCTTTTAGGTATTACGTTGGGGTATTTCTCCTCTAAGTTAATGCCAACTTACAATCTACAAAAGCAACTCTCACCATGTAGCAGGATTAAATCTACTATAGGTATATTAAAAGTCTCCATTAAAAGTCTTACAAATGGTATTTTAGATAATATGTCCCAATCAATGGATCCCACACCTTGTATAATTTTAGCTTGTTTGTCATCAGTTGATATAACAACTATCTTTTACAGAACCTTGACAGATCCCCTGGGCCATGCTACTATATTCCTCAAAATGTAACCAAACAGGGAAAAATCCACGCTCCTGCTTATTCATTATATGGAAGACGAGCAGGCAATAAGCCAAACCAAACGCCATCTCCAGGTAAAGAATTTAAGTCTATTTTTCTTAGACTTTTATGTTCATATTACTCTTGTTCTTCATTTTGTTTCCTCTTGGGTTTTTTTGTATTGTTCACTTTGCCTTATACTTTTCCTTGCTTTTCGTTGTCTTCTAGTTGATATTCACCTTTTTTCACCTACTACTTCTACTACTACATTACTACTATCACTACTATTAATACTATTACTACTATTGTTACTATTGCTACTATTGCTACTA
Source organism: Morbakka virulenta (assembly GCA_003991215.1). NCBI lineage: Eukaryota > Metazoa > Cnidaria > Cubozoa > Carybdeida > Carukiidae > Morbakka > Morbakka virulenta. The sequence continues at coordinate 369,743 of RDPX01000333.1, forward strand.
TTACTACTATTACTACTATTACTACTATTACTACTATTACTACTATTACTACTATTACTACTATTACTACTATTACTACTATTACTACTATTACTACTATTACTACTATTACTACTATTACTACTATTACTACTATTACTACTATTACTACTATTACTACTATTACTACTATTACTACTATTACTACTATTACTACTATTACTACTATTACTACTATTACTACTATTACTACTATTACTACTATTACTACTATTACTACTATTACTACTATTACTACTATTACTACTATTACTACTATTACTACTATTACTACTATTACTACTATTACTACTATTACTACTATTACTACTATTACTACTATTACTACTATTACTACTATTACTACTATTACTACTATTACTACTATTACTACTATTACTACTATTACTACTATTACTACTATTACTACTATTACTACTATTACTACTATTACTACTATTACTACTATTACTACTATTACTACTATTACTACTATTACTACTATTACTACTATTACTACTATTACTACTATTACTACTATTACTACTATTACTACTATTACTACTATTACTACTATTACTACTATTACTACTATCACTACTACTACTACTACTACTACTGCTACTACTACTACTACTACTACTAATAATAATAATAATAATAATACTAGTAATGATGATGGTAATAATAATATATTGTTTTCTTTTCTTTCGAAATGATTGCTATATTTTGGGGTATTTTTTTAGTAATTTGGGTTGTTTTCATGTGTCACTTACTTGCTGCTAGTGTTTTCCTACTGTTTTTAACAGTACGAAAACAATGAACAAAGACTGTTGAAGAAAGAAAATGAAGGAAAAAAGAATGATGCTTGGATAAAAGCTGTGATAGGAAAGAGATAATAGAGAAAAATAACTCCAATAGAGAGGAAAAGACCAAGAAGAAATAATTTTGCAAGATCTTTAACCTCTATTATAGCGAGTAAACCTGCCTTAACGTAATTGATATGAACTTTTAATTCATATCTAACCCATCATTTTTCCCAGTGCTTTTGAAATTCGGCTACAAACAACATTTTTCTTTTCTTATTTTTCTCTCACCTGCTGCTGTTACATATTTATCTATTTCTTTCTTCTCTTACGTTTTTTGATCTTCCTGTTGATTGCCTTTTTGTTATTTTAGTTTTAACTTTGGAGTTCGATATAAATTTTTAACATTGACATTTCAATTGATTTCTTTCCATTTGGATTTGTTTTCATGGTATTATTTTTTTCTTTAATGTTTTGACTTAAAAAATTTTTCCACCTGCTTATAGATCAGTTTTTAATACATGTGTTCCCTATCTCGAAAGGATGACAAAACAAATGTACAGTCTGGAGGAAGTGATCTCCTATTTGGAATAGAGCTCATTCTAGAAAAAACTTTACCCAAACGCCTCCCAACATTTTGGCTACCAACTAAACACATTTTGTTTGCAATATTTAAAGCATATACTTTTCAGATATAAACATTACAATCTCCTATGCTCCAGACATAATGCAACCTGAAATACCATGAGCTTTACAACACTTGAAAAAAAATTAAAGCAATGAATCTTGAATGGGTAGCAGTTGGCATGCTGCTAGAGCTTGATGGAGAAGTAGTCAAAATTGTTTCAAAAATTGATAATGGCATTTATGAGTTCGGGAACAGTCCTGAAATCATGTTGCAGTCCATTTCTTTATGCTTACGATACACCTGAATGAACAACAACGAGAGAATCATCACAGAAGGATCAGTTACAGAAGTTAAGTTCTCAAACTCCTGTCACCAGTAAGGGATTATGGACGAGCAAGAAACTCGAAATGCCATTTTTATACCACATTTGTACCGCCAATATTTAGTGGACGTTTTAATGGTTTTATTAAGCATAAATAGGATATATACACATTAATATATTTGTGTGTGTTTGTTTTATTGATTACAAAATGGGCTTTTGACAGAATTGGTTACCCAAGTTGTCTTCCATGTTACAAAACTTGAAAATTGACACAACCGGCTTAAGGGTCATAAAGATATATCTTGAGAACAAACAACGATAGTGAAGCTACAAGCTGGTTTGAGCAACTGGTGCAATATTTAAATAAGGAGTACGCCAATGATACTGTATATCACCATATTTGTTACGAATCTTAGGGAGACAATTCTACTCATTTTATTCGAGACCAAAGAAGGTATTTATAAAAATGGTCAGCTAGTAAACAACATCGGGGAGACTGATGATTTGGTGCTTTTGTCCAATTCACTAAAGGGGCTTCAGTTTGTCTTTAATGAAGCAAAGAACCACAATTTACATTATCAGGTGGAAAGTAATACCAAGAAGCCGAAGTAATTAATTATCACTAAAGACCGGATTACACCAGAACGGAGACTTATGAGGTCAACTTAAAAAAAGCAAGGCAAAGAATGCAACTGGATAGGATCACTTACAACATCGGACGATAAATGTGAGTAGGAAATAAAAATAATTGCAAGGGTAGAGACTCATTCACAAAGAGGGTGGGCATTTTACTCATAAAAACCATGACAATGATACAAAACTGGACTGCTCAACTGTTACTACTATTACACTATACAACTGCTAGGCATATGAAACCAAACTGTAAATATCACAAACGAAAAGAGAGCTATTAAAATTGATTACAAACAAGGAAGCTTATGTTTCTGGACCACATTATCAGAAAAGGTGAATTAAAAAAGTTCACATTATTATCTGGAAGAGTTTAAGAAAGAAATTCTAGGTGCCGACAAAGGTAAACATTGTTGAATAACGTTGGCATCAACGCATGGGGATTATGAGACACTGGCTGATCAATAAACAGAAAGAGGTAACATAGTGATATGTATAAAAATTATATACATATATATATATATATTTGTGTAATTTTGTGTATTCGTATCGAAAAGTGCTCAATGTATATAGCAGAACAATATACATAAGGTAAAACACAAAAAATAAGAACTATCATCGCAACTAATAGTTTCACTAACTTTTAACTGAAACTATTAGTTGCAATCATAGTTCTTATTTTTCGTGTTTTACCTTATGTATATATAAGATTACATATCGTCACTTTCTAGGAAGCAAAGTAGTGTACATTTGAATGGAATTGCAAATAAGTGGTCCTGAGTTGACAAAATGAAGTGTAGAGGAAGAAATAATAGCTTCAATAATTCAGCTGTTGGACAAAATGGTATTGGTGTTGGTAGAAATCCTGCTGATATAAAAAATGATTTATTGCAGTTACTATGTTCATGGATTAAAATTAAAAAATAGTTTCGGTACAAGGAAATACCTTTTTTCCTTCATTTTTTATACTTCTGCTCATTTACAGCAAAGTTTTTATTTATTTTTTTAGAGTAACAATTAAAATAAATTCAATTTTTCACAGGTGAATACAGCCCTGAAAAATTTGCGCAGCCACATAAGAAAAAGGCCCCGAGTTACTCATTCGGCAAGCGGATTAAACATCAGTGCAAAGATATGACACCCGCTCCAATAGAATATGGGTTACCTCCTCTTCTTGGACCCAATTGCATTGCCAAACAGTCAGCACCAGCTCATTCGTTAATAAGCCGGCCTCGTATTGGAGCATACTACGAGGATCTACAAAAGGTTTGTATGTTACAAAAGGTCTGTGCACTAAAATTTCAAATTTGAAACTGCGTGTCCCAAGACAATGTCGTGTGTCACCGATGACTAAAACCATATGAGATTTAAACCATCTACGCTAGCAGGCTCTAATAAATTTCGCATAAAATTTAATTGCAAACGTGAGGTTGGCTGTATTCATGTATTGTTTAATGGATAGATTATAAAAAATTGTCATTTAATGCTGCAATTAGGTAGCAAACTACATCATCATGTTCCGTCGAGTCGGCTGCGACTCCTGGTGACGTCATGCACAGTCTGCCTCCACTTTACTCTGCCTTGTACGTCGTCTTTCAGCTGAGAGAGATTTCTGCCCGTGACTTCACATACACCGTCCATCCATCTTTGTCTTGGTCGTCCTCTTGTCCTCTTTCCCTCAATTTTGGCCAGCATGAGGTCCTTTTCGAGACAACTATCTTTTCACATCACATGCCCAAAGTATCTTAGCCTTTGCTTTACTATTCACCCTTCTAAAGTTATTTTGGGTGCTATTCTGTCAATAACGGATTTGTTAGTTTCTCTTCTGGTCCANTGCAAATAAGTGGTCCTGAGTTGACAAAATGAAGTGTAGAGGAAGAAATAATAGCTTCAATAATTCAGCTGTTGGACAAAATGGTATTGGTGTTGGTAGAAATCCTGCTGATATAAAAAATGATTTATTGCAGTTACTATGTTCATGGATTAAAATTAAAAAATAGTTTCGGTACAAGGAAAGACCTTTTTTCCTTCATTTTTTATACTTCTGCTCATTTACAGCAAAGTTTTTATTTATTTTTTTAGAGTAACAATTAAAATAAATTCAATTTTTCACAGGTGAATACAGCCCTGAAAAATTTGCGCAGCCACATAAGAAAAAGGCCCCGAGTTACTCATTCGGCAAGCGGATTAAACATCAGTGCAAAGATATGACACCCGCTCCAATAGAATATGGGTTACCTCCTCTTCTTGGACCCAATTGCATTGCCAAACAGTCAGCACCAGCTCATTCGTTAATAAGCCGGCCTCGTATTGGAGCATACTACGAGGATCTACAAAAGGTTTGTATGTTACAAAAGGTCTGTGCACTAAAATTTCAAATTTGAAACTGCGTGTCCCAAGACAATGTCGTGTGTCACCGATGACTAAAACCATATGAGATTTAAACCATCTACGCTAGCAGGCTCTAATAAATTTCGCATAAAATTTAATTGCAAACGTGAGGTTGGCTGTATTCATGTATTGATGGATAGATTATAAAAAATTGTCATTTAATGCTGCAATTAGGTAGCAAACTACATCATCATGTTCCGTCGAGTCGGCTGCGACTCCTGGTGACGTCATGCACAGTCTGCCTCCACTTTACTCTGCCTTGTACGTCGTCTTTCAGCTGAGAGAGATTTCTGCCCGTGACTTCACATACACCGTCCATCCATCTTTGTCTTGGTCGTCCTCTTGTCCTCTTTCCCTCAATTTTGGCCAGCATGAGGTCCTTTTCGAGACAACTATCTTTTCACATCACATGCCCAAAGTATCTTAGCCTTTGCTTTACTATTCACCCTTCTAAAGTTATTTTGGGTGCTATTCTGTCAATAACGGATTTGTTAGTTTGCGGTATTTTCCTTATTAAGAAGGGAGTAGTCCAACTCATGATTATCAAACTTACTCAATGAATGGAAAGTACAGTGGTCATTTAATTCATCCTGCCGAGTCAAGTCAGTGTTTTTCGAAGTGAGTGGGAATAATAAAAACGTCCGGATAATTGAATGATTGGAAAAATACCTTAGAAAACCTCTAAATGAATGAAAAGCTCAATGGTCATTTGATTCATCCTGTCGAGTCGAGTCAGTGTTTTTTGAAGTGTGTGGGAAAAATAAAAACGTCCGGATAATTGAATGATTGGAAAAATACCGTAGAAAACCACTTTATCATCAAATGTATCACAAAAATACGTTTTATTCAAGGTATATTGTCAAAGTAAGTCATTTTATGTTGTTCTGATCCCTGAAAAAGTTTCTATCGTTGATTGCTTATGGGGTGCCATACACTATTCTGCTTCGATTTCTCTCAATTGCAAAATGTTCATGTCTTAAACCCTTTCAACTTATTCTCCTGTTTTTTATTACCTATGTCTCCTCTTGTTGGTTTTTTTAATGTTATATTTTTACAAAATTGCAGTCCTTCAAACTTTCTCGTGGGTCATTTCACGGACATGGACCTTTTGTTCAATTATGAACAAACACTTTTACATTTCAAACACTCAAATATACTTTCAAGCAAAGTACAACAACTCAGCCAAGAGCACAACAGCTCATAAACCTCATTATTCTTTTTCATTAGACAGACCATTTGCTATAATACACGCTTATTGATGGTTTACTGAAAATATCTCAAGCATAAAAAAATTAAACATGTGAAAACCATCTCACACTGATGCATGTTTCGTTTTCGTTTAAGCTCTGACTGTGTGTGAGCTATTTTTAGTTGAATTAAGTGGTGCACAAGTGTCAAGATTGTGTACGCATGGCATGGAGAGTGCGTGCAATGTAACAATTATTACTTAAATCTGAAAGCTGTTGTCTCGTGCGGAAAGTATGTTTCCAATGCCATCTGATTCACGAGAGTGAAACAGAAAGCTCTTTTATCTGCTTTAGTGATATCGGGATGATGGAACCCAGAGTTAATGTCCGTGGGATCTAACTAAAAGTAAATAAAATAATTGTAATAACTGTTTCACCAAGAGTTGACAAAATGCTACATTTTCGTCAATGTGACCTTTCTCTGGTGAAAGGTCACTCTGATAACCTTGGTCGAAATTCGTGTCCCGTGCCTCCTACCAGCAATGATCTAAAGATATGCTTTTTATATTACTATTATTTGATCATAAATATAGAGATGACCTTATGGTATTGACACACAAAAAGGGACGTATATTTCCTTTGTATTCGAGAAGGTAAAATATACAAAAGAATGCAGTTGCTTGAAGTAAAAACAGATCTCAATTTCTGTATTTTTTTGTACGTGAGGTTTCAGAGTATGCATTTGATGCTGTAATGAACCCAATTCATTTTCTGTAAAAGTTTAAATTCCCACTGAAATAATCTATTGAATCTAAAATTCAATCAAAATTTTCATGTATTAAAAATTAAAAATATACTCTCTTCATTATCTAATTTATAATGTAACGCTTCGTGGTGTTATGCACTTAACAGATTGGTTTTTTATCTTACACACTTTACATGCTACCGTTTCTTCATAATATGTATTTAAGTAAAACATCTCATGCTGTTTTGCACTTAACAGTAACGTTTTATTATCCTAAGTTATAAAAAATCCTCATTCTTTACTGTTATGCAATGCAAAGATGTTATGCTCTGTTCTCACCCAAATTGTAAGTATCAGTTGATTCCGAAAGAAATTTCAATGGCCTTCATAGCCTTTCGTAGCTGAATTGTCAAAGTTTAGTCGCTTTAACGTCCTCTTACAAAGCTGCTAGTTTTGCTGTATTGTTTTGTGATCTTCATAAACTATTTGTGTACCAATACTTGGAATCGAAATGAATCATATAAAAACATCTTCGTTAGCAATACCATCCAAGATGTCAAGTTCCTCCATTTGAATGTATTAGTATAAAGATCGAGGTAGTCGCTCATACGACTTTGATTATTGTTCCCAAACAGACCAGCAACCGGCAAATTCTCGCAGCAAGATAAACTACTTTTGAGAGGAACTTAATTCTAAAGCCAGAAATAGCTCATTACAAAAAGCTGTTTTCAAAAGTAGAGATGTGAATGTTGTATGGTAGTCTTATAATTTGGTTCCAGGCAAGTCAAAGACAATTTGCTTGTATAAAACAGTTTAATGAGAAATATTTTTAAAATATTAAGTGCCAGACGTGCATTACTACAAAAAGGTACTATAGTATTTACCTATAAATATATACCTTTTAATGTATACCTATAGATGCATTCCAATCAATGCATACCTATGTGTGCATGCCTATGGATACGTCATTATAAATGCATACATGTTAATCCATACGAATCAATGAACACAAATCAATGCATTTCAATAAATGTATACCTATGACTACATAACTGTTAGTCGATAGCTATCCATTTCACACGTACCAAGGAATACCTATGAATCGATATTTATCAATTCATACGTACCAAGAAACACCTTGAATGAATGCCTATCCCATCCTTACATATAAAACAAAAACCAATAATCGATACCTATCGATTAGTATTTACCAAGGAATACCAAGGAATCAGTGTCAAAACGTGTATATATATGACGAAAGTCAAAGCTATGAACCTTGTAGAGAATTTCTTAATGAAGGCTTGAAAATTTACTGATTCTACTAGATCTATTATTCTAAAAAATTAGTCTTTCTCTTCAATCATTATTATCCTGATACATAAAAAGCTATCCTTCGTCGTACAGTTATTCAATACTTAGGACTTTGAGATTGTAGCAAGGTAACGAGATTCTTATTTGGCATTGCCCCCTCGCTTGTTGAAGCAAGACATGACCTTACTCGATATATTAAATATCACTCATGCAAATTTTGTTGACAACTTCAGGAGTGGAACAGTTAGCATACATAAAATATCTCCCCAAGTCCATTTTCTGTTTACTCTAGATCAGAGTTCATGTCAATATAAACATTTATGAAGGTTTATGTATTCTTTCATAAACAAGGGTACATCAAAATAATAGGAAAATATAGTATCAAATTAGCTGACGAGTTAGTCTGTTTCAACAGTAATTTATTACAGTAAGACAATAGATTGTCCTTTGCCAATCCCTGGAGGGTTCTTAAGTGTTTCTGTAAGATATGATAGGCAAAATATGCCACTGAAATCTGAAGTACAATTTCTTTCAAGATAATGCTAAATCTTTTTTACATTGATAACTAACAGTAAGGCAAGTCACGGCTATATCTGGAAGGATTCATGGACAGGGATACGTGTGATTTTAAAAAAACCCACTTAATGTCAAGTGGAAATCCATTCTGACACAAAAAGCAAATGTTCCTTGTCAAAGCAATCGGATACTCTGTCGGACAGAAGATTATTTTAGTGGCATAGCTAACAAGGAACAAATAAATGTAACAGGTGACTTTGTACTTTGGTAACCAAAATATAAAAAATATCGATCGGAGAACAAGCTTTGTTATGTCTCGTTTTAGAATAATAAAAGGTTTTATTATTTTTGTAAACACGTTTTTGTTGTAGTGCGTTCAAAAAACAACGTACAGTGCAATTCATTCTTGGGTCTCTAACAAGGAGAAATGTATTAACCAGACCAATAACTAGATTGATGTGTGGTTATCCCAAGATGCTGAGTGTTGCACTTGGCATTCAAAGCTATCCATGTTCTAGGTACATTATATGTGTAGCTGTTTCACTAAAAAGAGTTGTAACTATTATTCTTTTAAATGTAGTAATCACAACAACAATTACTGTTACTTCTATTACAACTAAAACTACAGCTTCTAATACTGCTACATCTATTATTGGCACTTTCACCTCCTGGATACCACTACTGCTTTTACTATTCCTACCAATACCACTGTTACGTCTACTACTGCTACTACTACAACTACTATTACCACTACTATTACCACTACCATTATCACTACCGCTACTACTACCACTACTATTACCACTACCACTACTACTACCACTACTATTACCACTACCATTACCACTACCAATACTACTACCACTACTGCTATTACCACCACAACTACTACCACCACTATCACCACCACTACTACCACAACTATTACCACAATTACTACCACAGCTACTACTATTACCATCACTACCCCACTTGTACTCTGGCTGTTCATATATGACACAGTAACCAATAAGTAGTTTTTCCCATATCATATTTATTGCGTTTTTTATAGACACCAGGCCCAGGTACATACAAGTGTATAAATGCAAATGTCTACTTACACAAAGGACCAGCCTATTCAATTAAAAGTAGGAAAAACAACTTTCAAGATAAAACAATTACACCAGGACCTGGAGCTTATTGCCCTGAAAAGGTAAATAGTTGGAATAGCCCTACATTACATACACTGATTAAAATTAATTATGCATATATATATTAACAAATGAATATAAAATGTCATCAGCAACAGTCCTCTACCACATTAAAACGTAGGATCTATCATATAATGAAATATACGAGTAAGAAAAACTCTAACTTTATAGTACTCAGAGTTTCATGTCTTTCACAATCTTCAGCTGTATACAAATAATCACGTCAAATGATCAAATGATCATTATACAGCTGAAAATTGTGAAAGACATGAAACTCTGAGTACTATAAAGTTAGAGTTTTTCTTACTCGTATATATATATGTGTGTGTGTGTGTTTGTTTGTTTGTTACTTAGCATGTCAAACAATACTTCGATCTTCAGGCAGCTTTGTAATAATGAAGTATTTTGAAACACTGAGTAGCAACAAGCAATGAAGTTCTTTCTTAATGTCTCCGTCTTTCGACTGAAGCACTTTTCATCAGTCCAGACCAGTGCTAAAAGTTGGATATTCATTATTCATCAACCAATAAATATTTACTAAAACCTCTAATTATCGGACACAGTCGATGCACAAATTTGTAGGAGGCAACTTAAAATGTCTGCTATAAAGAATAAAGTAGCCTCCTTTAACTATTGCGCATTGAGATACAATATCACAATATCAAAAAAGATGTCAACAGTTTCAAAATATCTTACTTGTTTTCGTTAACGTTTGTTGGGTTTGTCGATTTTTGCTTTTTTAGTACTTCTCTCGGAAGATCAGAAGATGTATTTTCCTTTCTTCCCTAAAATATACTAATATTTTGACCTTTTTCTTTTATATTGAACAGTTTCTTTATTGAGTTCTTGAGAAAATATCACATCACCAACTCAATATAATACAGTAACCCAGAAAAGTATAACACAAACGTCGGGGAAATAATGAATGATAAATCAAATGTTAAAAGTTTCTTTGTAGCAGTTATTTTTCATAAAAATCTTTAACCCAATTAATCTTGTCCATGACTTTTAAATTTCATACCTGCTTCGTGTATGTTCCTCTCTCTTTCTCTCTTTCTCTCTCTTTCTCTCTCTCTCTCTCTCTCTCTCTCTCTCTCTCTCTCTCTCTCCCTCAAAACATACACACACTCTCTCACTCTTTCACTCTCTCTGTCTCTCTCTCTCTGTCTGTCTGTCTCTCTCTCTCTCTTTCTCTCACACTCTCTCAAATTCTATTCGACTTAACATGGCTCTCTCAATTTCCATTCAATAACACTTTATCTTTTCTTTTTTAATGCATATCAAACTATTCATACACCAAGTAATTAATCACTCCCCCGTATATTTTACAGTTTTCAGTCACTTTTGTGTATTGCTTTTGGTTGACTGTATTTGCAACAACTCTAGTTGGCTTAGGGATTTAATGTGTGCTCTGTGTTTCTCTTACAACAGTTATAATTAAATGGTAATTGTAAACTTATGTCCATTTTGTCTCAGGTGAAAATCCACTGGAAAAAGCCACCCAATTATTCTTTTGGAGTCCGGCATTCCGAATATTTGACACCATTTCAGGAACATAATGAACCAATTGCGTCATAAAATACTCCACAGGCAATGTGAAGTAAGGAGCATTTACAGATGCGGAATATTTACCTGAAAAATTCAACAAATTTTCCCTTAAATGTCATAAAATGTAAGCAAGAAATAATAAAAGGTACCCATCGTGACTTATTTGTACATAAATGAGTTTAAATGTGTAATATTTTTTAATAGTTTGATTACGAAGAACAAAATCAAAGGCAGTTTTTGAAGTTGATTGCTTATACCTTGACTTTCATACTAATGTCATTGTGAGAGAACTTTAGTAATTCTGCTTTTAGTAATACACTTCCTCTTCCTGTCATGTCAGTCACATTCGTTGTCCTCCTTGTCCTCCTTGTCCTCCTTGTCCTTCTTGTCCTCCTTGTCCTCCTTGTCCTCCTTGTCCT